>CAUHTR010007869.1:0-231778 GCA_959609185.1 Schmidtea polychroa
GGTTGAGATCTCAACTATAAGTTACTGGTTATTTTTACTTTAGATACATATAAATAAAATAAAGACTGACTTTATGAAAATTTATTAATAAAAATTACTCGCTTATGAACATTTGACAACGTTGTTTTAACAATTCTCGATAAAAAGATTTTGGATGAATGTATGTTTTTTGTGTGATTGACCGTAAGTGCTTGTTATGTAAATGTATGCAAAAACATTGTGTTACTTGACAAAAATTCTTTTCGAAATTTGAATTGTCAAATTAAAAATTTTTGAAAAATTTTTTTGAAAAATTTTCTAGTGAAAATAAGACTTATTTTAAGGGCCCAAATACTAATTTTCCGCTATCTATTTATATTATTTTTTACTATTAATGACATGATTTTTTATTTATTTATCTTTCAGCTTAGCATCTGTTATTATTAAAATATTCTATTATTTAATTAATTTATTTTTTGAGCTTAACATTTATTACTAGCAGAAAATTATTGACGTGACTAAAAAGAAAATCTATTACTAAAAACATATTAACTTTTATTATTACTTAATATATTATTATTTTATTATTGAAATAATATTAATTAAAATATTAATTAAAATATTAGTACCATTCCCCATATGTAAAATTTTATATTTATTGAAAGTTATAAAACATGTTATATAACTTTCAATAAATATGTACAAAAGATAAAACATGTCTAATAAATAAATATGTCCGATTAAATCACAATGAAATTTTAGTTCAATTGTTTGCGACATGTATTGTCTGGATTTGGTATTGAATTGGGATTTGAATTGTATTGTTGAGGAGTTTAGTTTTGATATTTAGTTGTTGAGGAATTTTAATTATGCGCTAGCTTTTTCACTGTAGATATTAACTCTAAATCTCTTTGGCCCAGTCTTATAATCGCTTGTTAGTACAACATATTTATGGGCCTACCTTGATCATCAAACATACCTCCTTTTTCACAGAGGACCATTTCTATATCGCAACCTCTTAACATCATTACTGTTCGTTTGAACCCCCGCTTGACCGCCAGATTGAGTATATCTCCATCGTCAATTCGTTTCCAAAAATGACATAAATATTTTCCGGTGATTTTTGTCTTTTCCTTGTCTAGGATAAAGTGCGATTCCTCTTCTAATTGGATTCTCAGTTCTGGTTTCAACTCATCTTCTTTTAGACTTTCTTCACTTTGGCTATCGCTTTTCTCCTTTTAACTTTGAGTCTTTTCATGTTCATCATCAAACGAGAAGTATTCCTCATCCGAATATAGGTCACATTCCATGTTACTATTGTTAGATGTTGTGGGTTCCGATTTTACTGTGATTGGTTGTTGCTGTGAACGCTCTTCTTTAACGAAAATGATGTCATCGTCATCACTATCTCTGAGTTCATCCTCGAATGTCATTTTAGTACCATTCCGATTAAACTCCAGTTCTATCTGAGAATCGGGTGGCTCAATATAATCAGGTTCATCTGTTTTCTCTATTTCCATTATCGAAAAGTAGTTCAGATATTGATTGATAACAAATGTGACATTAATGTAGGTAATGAGGTTATTTAGTTATTCCAATATTGATTAATTGATAATAAATTATATTCTAGTATGGCAAGCGGCCCATTAAATATACGTGTGATTATGAATGGACAAAAACATTCTATTAATTTATACAAATTCCCGAACACTTATCTGAGTTGTTTTAATTACACCAATAATGAACAAACAAAATGCCACTGTATAATATATTTCTAATATCGTTGAGAACATATTTCCGAGAATTGCAAAATATCCCCATATGCTATATAATATCCGGTATACAACCTTTTTGAAATGCTCCTTTGATAATAATACATCAAAATTAGAAATCCCTTCGTGACTACCTTCTATTACTTTATTTACCATAATGGATAGCATTTTCTCTTTTTCATTAAGTAACATTTGTTTTCTGGCACTTTCTATGGCTTCTGTTGTATACATGCCATTATTGTCCATTTCGTTGATTTCCATGAATTCTAGTTTTTTCTCCAGTTCAATTAGTTCCAATTTATGTGGCTTTGTTATTTCCTTTCTGTCTGACATCGTAATCCACATGTCATCAATGATTTTATAAAACGGATCAAGCAAATTAGTGAATATTTCGATTTTCCTTGGGATATAATTTTTTTCGGTTAATATCATCGTAATTGGTTTGAGATATACAGTTTCTCCTTTAAAGACAACTGGTAACTCATTTGTACACTTATCAATTTACAATCACTATGGATAGTTGCTTGATACATTCTGTCTAATTGGACTAATTGATGGTGTTAATAAAAATCTATTTTGTTGTTGAAATAAGAAGACAATTTTACATCAAATTTGTCTATTTTTTGCTTAGCATCTTTAATTTCGTCTTTACTGATATAAATACCCTTGTAATTTTTTTGAACAATTTATTTTCTGCAATTAATTTCCTCGTCTTTACCCACAAACCTCATTGCCTCTGTTTCTGATTCAGTCATATTGGAGTATCTTTATTCCTGTACAATAATCGTGGCTCTCTTTTGATCTCTTAACTTTTTTGATTCTATATCAGTAAATTGCTTTCCCCGAACCGTTCTAAACTTTAGAGATCTTAAGTTTGTTAATTGGCACTCATATTTATCGACTTTATACACTATCATTCATTCTGTATCACAGCTTGAATCATCTAATCTTATATTTTCCTCCTTGACAATATACTCCGACTGATGACCATCCCACAACGTTTACTAACTGTTTTACTTTAGCCCAATCCTGGGCATTTAATTCAATCCCGAGAGGTTTTTTGATCTTTCTTGTTTTGATTACATTTTCACACTCACTCGGTGTTACTATCAGTGCTTCTAGTGCTCAAATCTGTGTTAGTATTGTGCTGGCTATTTTGTGTCACAAACTCTTGCCTCTGTATGAATGAAGTCAGACTCTTAATACACATGGAAGATTCTCGACTCCCTAGTAATCAATTTGGTTGAATTTGCTTCCAGACAGTTTTCAACGTCCAGCAGCGAATATTTTTGTCCCCATTTTTGGATTTTGACAATCATATGCAACTATCGCATTATTTCCTCTTATTAAATCGTGCAATAGTTGTTATTATTACAATTATTACTGAGACTTTTGGTTTATTTGGGTTTTTTATAGTTTTATCCACTAATTGTTTTACTACTTCAGTGTCATCTGTTTCAGCTGTCGCATTTTTTATTTCGTTTTCCTTATTAAAGTTTCACCATATAATATTTTCCACCCTCCCTTCATCTTTAATCATGAAATAACATCTGCTTTTAACTGCTGAAACATTACTTTTGCTAATTGTTCTATTTGGTATTTCGGGTTTGTCCTTAGTAGATTTTATGCCTTGCACTCAAATACGTCATTGCTGTGATTACTTTATCTTTATTAATTCCCGTTGTAAACAGTATTCTCAATACTGACTCCTCGTTCGCCACATACATATAATTTTTATATATATTTTTTCATCAATTTGACTTTCTGACTAATATTTTTTATTAATGGAATGATTTTGTTTGTGGATATCATTTTGGATAGATTGCTTTAATTAACTCTATTATCATCTTTAAGTAGCTTTCATTATCTATAATATAGATTGTCTTAAATATCCATAGATTCGTCAAGAGCTAAACTGAACGCTACACTTTTCTTTATATCGGTTATTAGCCGTTCTAAACAATTTTTACTGATTTCAGTAATACGTCGTTCAGTTGTTTGACGTGAAATTATAATTTGATTGATCAATCTATGTAATTTTATATTATTCGGATCTAAAATCTTTACAACTTCCTGTATATTTTTCATAATAAATTCACCTTCGGTATATGGACGTTTTGCACGAGCAATATTCCAAGATATAGCAACTGGCCTTGGTCGAACTTTTAGTTTCTGTACTGAAAGATAAACAAATCAACAGGAATCTCAAGGATGAAAGTTATATTCTCAATCTCTTATTATCGGCTCGCGTCAGATGCAACTAGATTCAATTCCTTTACAAGCCTCATTTATAGCTTCGATTGATGCACCTCAACCTCAAGCAGAATCAGAATTTAGAAAGCGAAATACAACATCGTGATGATTATAAAAAAATCAACCCGTTTCGGTAATGCCCTTGGAACTAATATAACTAAATATCAACCCATGCTTTCTTATGCTGGCAAATATAATTGCTTAGTTTCAATAATTGCATAGGATAATTCGGATAGAAATTCATAAATGATATGAAATATACTAACTGCGATATGCAGATGGCATTGATAAATTGTGATTGAAATATTGTATGGATAACTGTATCAATTGCATTACACTCAATCCCAGTGATATTGACAATTTTATTGACAAGTTTAATATAATTCCTCCAATTCTCAATGTAATGATAATATCAGTAATATCAGTTCAATCCAATCAATATAAGGCCGTATAAATAAAGAATGAAAAGATTCAACTTTGAAGTTTAAAAGAAAATGATAGATAAATTTCAAATATTACATAGCTCAGTTTTAAATCACTTAATTTCTTTGTCCTTAAGTTAGATTAAAAGATATCCAAATAAATAATTTAAATAAACAGTTAAACATATTTTAATTATCATTATTTAATGGTTTGGTTTAAATTGGTTAAGTTTCAATAGCCAAAATTCTTCCAGTCAAAAGATAATAAATTATTTGGTACTTCCGTGTTATCTTACCCCCAAAAATTAAATTAAAAAAGAACACATAATTATTATATTTATTTTCTAAATCAGTTACAAACTCAGCAAATGTTTGTAAAGAGTTTGTAAATGGTCATCCATGTGGCCAGAAAACCACAATGTCGTTGAGAATATTGTCGAACACATCGGCACTGTAGCTCACATAATCACATAAATCACAGATAGCCTTAATAAATTCATGTTCAATAATGTTCAATAACGTCATCAATAATGTATTCTCTCATTTTTTATATTGTTATTTTAATTGTATTTTATAATTTAATCTTTGGGGGTAAGATAACACGGAAGTACCAATTATATAATTAATTAGTATTTGCAGATTCATCTTGAAATCTAATAGACTTCTTCAATATTGGTCTGCTGAATCTTTCTGAATTTCTTGGGCATGATCGAGCTATGTGGCCATAACCTTTGCATGAATGACATTGAATTTGTCCATTGGTGTTCACTTTATGTCGTTGTGGCGACGGAGATCTTGATGGTGATGAGGATACCTGAAAAACAATTTCTGCTTATGTGACCCATTTTCCCACATCTATAGCATTTCAAGTCATTGTTAATTGACTTACTCTCTACAAACTTTCTTCTGGGGCTGGGGTCTCTTTCATATTTAAACCAGCATTGATTTGGATAGTGTCCCACTTTCTTGCAGTGATCGCATACTATGCTGTTAGATCTCCCAGTCATCTGACTCCCAACCGATGCTTTATTAATTTCGACTTTATTACTTAGTCTCGGTGAACTGATTGTTTGGGCTGGTTTCTTTGATACCCATTGATCTCGCAATGGAGTTATTGACCTTACTCTTTTTCGACATTCGCGGCAAATACTTCAGATTTTCTGGTACTTTTTAAATTCAATTCAATTTTCATGGCTTTTTTCACAAGTTCATCGAAATTCGAAAAGTCCACGTAGCATAGTGCCTTTTTTATTTCAGGAAGGGCTCCATTTATAAATTGATCTTGAAGCAGTTCTCTGACTTGTTTTACCATCTCATCTTGTTCAGGCTTTGCTTCGAAGGATTTGTCTGCGAAAGTCGTTAAATGGTATGCGAATTCACTTACCGATTCATTTGGAATTTGCACTCTGGCATAAAACTTTTATCGTATTATCCTTTTTATATCGCCTCCAACCAATTTCATTGCCATCGCGTCTTTGAGTTTGGCCCAATCATTTCCAATTGTCTTTTTATGCACTTGCTGCCAAGCTTCTCTTGCGGCTCCTTTTAAATAGAGTGGGAATCTTTGTACCATTATGGCTTGTGGCCACCCATAGGTCGCAGCGTACATATAATAATCGCCCATGAAATCCGCAAACTCAACCGGGTCTCCTCCATACTGATTCACCGGTAATTTTTGACAACTGGCAAAGACTATCATCTCGGCGTTCTCTTTGGCCATATTTACTGTTCGATTTCTCAGATTTTATTCACTCACTGCTAAATATTAAAATTAATAATCAATAATTACTACTTTCAATTTCTAATTATTTTCAAATTTTTATTACTTTTATTTTCTTCACCTCTTTTCACTATTCAATATTCGCCCACCGACGTTTAATCACGTCGGGCTCACCAAAAATATATGTTGGGTTGTATGATATCAAAAATCAACCGTTGGTTACTCTGACTCCACGTGTTCCAAAAATTAATAAACACAACTCCCAAAGTATATTTGTTTTATAGAAAATTTAAAATTATCAATAAACAACGACACTTTTAGTTAACCACAATTTTTTCACAATTTCCGATCGAACTCCACTCTGGAAGGTCACGACCTCGTAAAATTTAAAAATAAGTTTCACCTTTTTATTTGATTCCGCTCTCTGATCCGAACTCTTTTAATATTCCTTTCTGACTCCTCGATTCCTCTTATAATTCTTTTCTTCTTTTTATTTTATTCCTCGAAATCCTATCGTCTGTTTCTTCTTCCCTACCCAAGGCTACCGCCGATTATGTGAATTTTGAGTTTCCTTATATACTCCCATAATCATTGTAATTGCCCCATTTTCGACCTAATTGGTTTAGACTTCTTTGGTTATCATTCCTTAATTAGCTATTTCTGTTGACCCTCTTCGTAATTCCCCTTCTTTTGTTTACCCTCGTTTATCCGGTTGTTTCGATAATTTCCCTCTGAATTCCTCGTTTGTTTACCCTTCTAAATTGCCGTGCTCGGGGTTTCTTCATCGCTCGGGTTCTCCACTGTTTTCTTCTCCATCCCCTAATCTACCCCTCTCCCGTTTTCCAACTTCAATTTCGATATATTTTCACTTTATTCCATTTCCTCAGGTTTGCGCATTTTCCCATTTCGTGTCTGATTGTACCCTTTTATAGTTCTGTTTTTATCATATCTTTCTTTGCCATTACTTCTCTGCTTGATCGCCATTCAATTTCGGTTTTCCTTTTAATCTGAACTATATAATTTAATAATTTACTTGTAAAACATCAACAATACTAATAGTAATAATAATAACAATAATAACAATAAATAATAATCATAATACCAATAATGATAATAAAATAATAATATGCAACAATGATAATACTACTACTACTACTACTACTAATAATAATAATAATAATAATAATAATAATAATAATAATAATAATAATAATAATAATAATAATAATAATAATAATAATAATAATAATAATAATAATAATAATAATAATAATAATAATAATAATAATAATAATAATATTATTATTATTATTATTATTATTAAAATTATTATTATTATTGCAAATATAAGTGAAAAACCTAAAATATTTACACATATATGTTATTGGGTAGAGAATTATTGTGTGTTTGCAATAATTAAGGGTAAAAAATATGAAATTTTATCAAAATACATGTAAATTTCTTTAAAATTTATAAAAATTCTATGTTTTTGGGTTGGAAGTGGGTGTACAGAAAATTGTTAATAAGGAGCATAAATTAAGGGGAAATTTTACACATATTTTATATTACACTCGATATGTACTGTACATGTATTGCACATGTCTTTGTTGACACGGGTGTATATGCTTAATATGTCATTGTTGTTGTTATTATTATTATTATTATTATTATTATTATTATTATTATTATTATTATTATAAGAACTTTTATTTTTTCTAATTTCACCACTGATTATTTTATCCATTGAATTAAAAAGAGAGTTTGAAGACTATAAATAAGTAATATATCGATGTTTGTTGATACTCACGAATTTTCGGCACTGCTTTTTCAAGTGAATTTCTTGTGAATTCACTTGAAAAAGGCAGTGCCGAAAACTCGCTAGTATCAACTAAGCATTTGCATATCGACCATATTGACATTCAAAACAATACAATATATGATGAATTTCCTATATTGAATTTCAAAACAATATTCAAAATAGCCAATATTCCATATTGAATTTCAAAACAATGTTCAATATATATTGAATTTCAAAGCAGTATTCAATATATATTGTTTTTGTCAATATATTGATTTGCTCAATAAACTGATTTGTTCAATAAACTGATATGCTCAATAAACTGAATCGTTCAATATTTTGAAATGTTCGATAAATCAAAATGTTTTCTTCACTAAAATGTTTCATTATTTGAATGTGAAATGTTGTAAAGTAAAAATATTTTTTTAACTGTTAAGTCTGATAAACTTTTATTTTTGACAGACTGATATATTTGATAATTCAAACTGTTTCATAAATAAATATTTGTAAACCGATATGTTTGTAAAACAATTTTAAACCATATGTAATTTTTGGCGCCAGGTACTTTTACTTTAGTAAAATATTCAATTAATTTAAGATTTAACTTAAGTTAATGAAAAAGATTTAATTTGTGTAATTGTCATAAAATAATATTTTTAATTGTTTAATAAATTAAATTTAAATTTTCTATAGAAGGTTTGAAACATTGATTTGTTTGAATTAAGATTAAAATTAATTTAATTTCAATAAATGAAGTTTATTTGATGAATCTATTTTTAGAAAATAATCATATCATTTTTTAACTTTCAGAGGATTGATTTTCGTAAGTTATAACAATTTTCATAGGGGCCCATTTTTTTAAATAATTATTCTTATAGTGATAAAATAACATTTTTTTAAATAAACATTAACAGATTTAATTGGTTTTGAATCCTCTCAGTTCAGGGTAGTCAAAATAGCACTGCTTTGACATCTGTTGCCAAGGAAATGAAAGATTACCTATTACTAATCAAGCCACCAAAGGGAACTGATGTACTTGACTGGTGGAGGATTCATAGTGAAAGGTTTTCATTACTTTCTTCCATGGCAAGACACTACTTGGCCATTCCAGCATCCTCAGCTTCTTCAGAAAGGACATTTTCCAAAACATGTCAAATTGTCAACTGTCACCGGACAAATTTAGCACATGAACAGGTGAACAAATTGATATTCATTCATGAAAACTTGAATAAAGTTTCAATTTCAAAACTGAACTTGTATTCTGATGACAGCGACGACAATCAGACAAAAATGTTTGAATAACCAGTCTTGTTTTTCTTCACTGAAGACGCATTTATAAACAACAAAAATATATAAATTATTTTATATTGCAAAATTTCTATCTGATTTGAATTTGATGTTAAATAATGAATATTCCAAGATATTTCTTTCTTTCTTTTTATTTTGGATAAAATGTACCCTAAATTTTACATTGGGTTATAACCAAGCTCACACCTAGTCTTAGTTAACAATGGAATGTTTCAAAATGTAGTTAATTTAATTTTTTAGTGAAATGCATTCAAGGATGAATAGAGGAGAGAAATGGCCTCAATAGATATTCCCTGTCAATTTTTGGAGACAAAACTCAGTTCTACTGCTGTGAATGTCACATATTTTTTATTATTGACGGATTTGTTGAAGTTATTCCATTTCAATTCTTATATAAAAACCGCTTTTATTTTTATCCCAAATATAACTTGCTTTTGTAATTTTTTTTCAAAATAATTTTTCACAGTACTTTGAAACTCTATTTTTAAAATATATTATGAATTTTTCAAATATTTGTGAAATACTGTAAAACTTTTTCTTGAAATTCAATACGTTCAAAATAATTTTTTTTTATTTTGAATATTTTTTTATATTGAATATTTTTTTTATTTTGAATTTTTTTCAAAATATTGTAAAAACTATATTGAGTTTCAAAACAATATTCAAAAGATTATTTATGTATTGAATTTCAATACAATATTCAATAAATTCAATATTTTTCATGAAATTCAATATGTTCAAAATTTTCAAGTCAAAATGCAAGTGCTTAGTATCAACAAACATCGATATATTACTGATTTATAGTCTTCAAACTCTCTTTAATTATTATTATTATTATTATTATTATTATTATTATTATTATTATTATTGTTGGATTATTGAGTTGGTGATAATTTTAAATGTTACTCTGACTCCAAGCGTGCCTTTATACGATTCACAAATAACACTTGACAACAGATATCTTTATTGATAATCACAAATAAACTTTCACTTGACACTGACAATACATTCAACACTCTGCTTGGTGACTATACAATGCTTATTACAACACTCTGTGAGGAATAGCACTTTTGTATAACACCGGATTAAAAGATCACAAATTACTGATTGGTTTCTAAACTGGAATTTTGAGCTGGTTGTTTTCTTTGACTTTCTTCACAACTTTATTCAAATAATCAAATAACTTCTTTTCGTTTTATTTTTCAACTAATTCTTTTCTTCAAATCATCTCCAAAAATTATTCTCCACAATTATTTCCTTTACAATTATTTGACAATCGTTTGTCTAACAACGTTTCGCCCAAGTCTAATTTTTCCAATAATTTTATCTCTCAAATCGTCTTCCAAATTGTTTTCAATTTCGCGTCACTTTGTCTCTAATTTTTCTTCTCTTTTCATGTCCACCAGTTTTCCCTTATATAGTTCACTTCTCTTGTGGCACTCCAGATAATCAAGTGTTTTTCCATTTTCCTTCTGCTTTTCCCCACTGTCCCATTTTTATCTCTGACAGCTGTCAAGTTATTTTTCCCTTTTCCCTTTTTTGTTTCACCGCATTCTACCATCAATTCTGTTATCACTGGCAAGCTGTCGAGATAAGGATATTGTTGTTTTCCTTTTTCCCCGATTTCAAAATTCTTTTTCCTTTTTGTATTAATTAATTAGGACTGACCTTGGTTTTTATTTTCCTGTTTGATTCATTTTATTTCCTTTATCTTTCTCATTTTCAATTTCTTTTTACTTCCGTTTCCTTTTCTGAGTTCCCATAGATCGTCACGTTTGTCATGGCGATCTTCCCCCCCCCCACGTAATTTTATTTATTTCTTTATAAATTGTTATTTAGGTATCCTCAACATTATTATTATTAGTTAAACATACAATGCAATGATTTAATCATAAGATAACGCCAATCAAACATTCTTTTCAAGATATATTTCGACAGTTTTCCTGTTATCATCAGGTGGGATATTATAACTAATTAAATTAAGGATTTTAAACAAATTTATTAATTATATATAAAAAACAGATCCAAGAAAGCAAGCGATGATTTTTTCTCCGTTTCACATGTGAATACAATTTTTTATGTAGACTATTCATATAATGCAAAAACGGGCCAACATGCCTCAACAGCAAAAATGTATGGTCTTCCAAAAATCCATAAAGATGGCGTGCCTATGAGACCTGTTTTATCCATGATTGGCACTGCCCAGTATAAAATAGCCAAATTTTTGGATGGATTATTGAAACCATTAATACGATCAGAATTTGAATGTAAAGATAGTTTTGAATTTGTTTCCTGCATTGCACAATATGATATTCAAAGTATGGATGAAATTATGGTTTCGTTTGATGTTTGTAGTCTGTTTACTAATGTACCATTGGTTGAAACAATTGAATTATGTTTCTTGTTATGGAATGAAAATATTTCTGAACATCATATTTTGGATGGAAGAGCATTTCGTGAACTTCTTGTATTTGCTACTTCAAAAATCAATTTTCTTTTCAATAATGAATGGTATCAACAAATAGATGGAGTTGCTATGGGTTCTCCTTTAGCACCAACGATGGCTTTTATTTTTTTAACAAGCTTAGAAAAGAAAATTGCATTATTCCAATGTATGAAACCAGGGGCGCGCCGAGCTGTTAGGCCGCTTGAGTGCAAAATAGTTTCCCGCCGCTCTTCATCCTTGCTGCAAAAAAGTTTCTATAATCCAAAATAAAAATAACATTTAATTAAAGTAAAAATTAAACTAACTACGGAAGAACACACATATCACATGCAATAGTTTATGAAAATTATAGTTTATTAATCACAAAACAGATAAATTTAGGAAAGTTATAGTTTAGTACACACAAACAATAGAAAGTTTATGAAATTAATAGTTTACTACTCATACAAAAGAGACTTTTCTTGCCTTGTTCAAAGCAAATTGTGAAATTAAGTCATGCATATCTAAATTATCTAGGATTTCATGTTCTATTGAAATTATTGATATATTACTTAAACGTTCCTGGAGCATAGTTGATCGTAAATAATTTTTAATTATCTTCAATTTTGAAAACGATCTTTCACCTGTTGCAACTGAGATTGGTAATGTTAATAGAATTCTGGTCACAATAAATATATTTGGGAATGTTGCCTGAAGATCATTTTGTAAAATATATAATAATATAGATTGAGGTTTAATATCTTCTTCTTTTAAAAATACCTTTATAGTTTTTATCTCTTCGAATAAATCAATTCCATTAATATCGGACTCATTTCTTTGTTCGTCAGTTAATTTCAAATGTAAATCTTTGCAGCTTTTCAAAAGTATTTCTTCTGTTATATCATTTAATATTATACATAAATCCAAATATATCATTATACGATTTTAACGCTTCGAATCTTGTTGTAATTGATACTAATGCTTGGTCGATAATGCAGAAATAAAAGTTAATTTTAAAATTTGTTTTTGGATCTAATATTGGTTCATCCTTGCCTTCATAATCAAAATTTGTTGTTTTTCTTCTTATTCTTAAACTTGAAACTTCTGGAAATTTAGGTTCTACGTGTAATTTTTCGGCTAATTCACTAGCTGATGTAAGCATTTTTTCTAATCCATTATCATTACGACAATTTTTAAAAAACTCTATTAAATCATCTAACGCGGTAACGCTTCTATTGATATCGGTGTTTGGGTTCTGTAATATTTGACTAACAACATTAATTTTCATCAAAATTTCATGCCAAATAACAATGGAACATAAATAACGATAACTTGATATTTTTAGTGAAAGAGAATTTGCCACATGTCTGGTTTTAAAGTCAATCAATTGATCATTTGATATTTCAAGAAGAGATTTATAAATTTGTTCAGTATGATACCTTAGTGGTTGTATGGCATCAATTCTACTTGACCACCTTGTATCGCTCAGGGGTTTTAATTTTAAATTCGGTAAATATTTTACTATTATCGCCCATCTTTTAGTTGACGCCGAAAAAACTACATATATTTCTTGTAATAAATCAAAAAATGTTACTGTTTCATGTGAAATATGTGCCGCATCATTAACAACTAAATTTAAGCTATGAGCAGAACATGGTACAAAAAATGCTCGCGGGTTGATATTTAAAATTCTTTTTTGTAAGCCATTATGCTTTCCTCGCATATTGGTACCATTGTCATATCCCTGTCCACGCATATTATGAATATTTAAATTTAGATTTGAAAGTTCTTTTGAAACAAATTCGGTTAACCCCTCGCCGGTAGTATTTGTTATTTGATAGAAACCCAAAAAATGTTCACGTATTTCAATTTTTTTGATTCAAATTCACAATTCTTATTACAATAGTTAATTGCTCAGTATGACTAACATCTGGTGTGCAATCTAATATAATTGAAAAATATTTTGCTTTTCTAATTAAATCTAATATAGCGTTTTTAATACTTGTGCTAATAATATTGATAATTTCGTTTTGTATTTTATCCCCCAAATAATGAGGCATATATTTCAAATTGTTTCGAGACTTTTCAATCCGTTGTACATGCTCTTGTATAATAGGGTCAAATCTGGCAACCATTTCTACTGCTTTCAAAAAGTTTCCATTGTTATTTGCATATAATTGATTTGACTTTCCTCTTATGGCAAGGCATTGCCTAGAAAGATATTGAATAATAGATATTATTCGTTGAATTACTTCATACCAATACTTTCGTTCGGCTTGTAATAGTCTTTGGTTCGCACTATCAACTGTAGTATTATTTTTTAATGATTTATTTAACAATATCCATTTTTTTATATTTTCATTATGAAACTGACTTTTTTCATGTCGAGACAAAGTTAACGATAAATGTTGCCAATCAGAAAAACCAGATGAATCGGATAGACTGCTTTTATCACTGAAATCAAATATCCTACAGCAAAAACAATACACAGAATTTTTAGTAATTGAATACACAAGCCATTCGCGTTGTGTTTCTTCTCCGTTCGGCAATTGTCTTAAATAATACTTTTTTGAAAATTTACGCCCACTTGACAATGGAAATTCGAAATTTTTTATTTGAATCGGTCCTCTTTCAACAAGGTTACGTGCGGTAATACTTGATATATTATTTGCCCACATACCTGGATCGTCCAATATTATATTTGCTTCACAATTTTCGTCAGATGAATTTCCAACAGATGAATTTTCAGACCGAATTTCTGTAAAAATTTCATATTCTTTCTCATCGCTATCGCTAGAACTTTTATTATCGTCAACAGATATGGTAACATTATTTTCTATTTCTATAGGTGTGCTTGACGACGCTGTTGGTGTATTTTCAAAATATTTTGAAAGCGAATTCTTCAAACTCTGCATTGATTTCAGTTTATTTAAACGCTGCTTTTTGTATTGTGCGCCAGATAAACGTTTTGTTTTTCTTCCGGTCATATCTAATGGTGCAAATAATACAAATAATAAATATCTAACGTACATCATAACACTTATGTTTAACAAAAATATAGAAAATGTTGCATTATACTTACCAAATTCTATAATACAATCCTGCTTTCTAATCTAATATTATATATCTCTATTTTTTTTTAAATAAAAATCTTATTGATTTTTATAAATTTAAAAACTGGAAATATTAATGTTGTTTTGAATCCAAAATTAAAACACTAAATGACTTTGACAACTTGTCAAAGTTATTTAGTGTAATAGTATTTGTCAATGACAAGCCAAGACAGATATATAAGAATTAATGGAGTGCGTTCAATGATACTACACAAACTGTGTGCGTTCAGTAACAAAATAGTCGAAACTTTTTTTTATTTTACAAAATGAAAAAATGAATTTTACAAAATGAAATTGTTGTTTTTGCAAATGCATTTTTTTAATTTGCCGCCTTTCAAACGGCCGCCTGCGTGCCACGCACGCGTTGCACGCCCGTTTGGAGCGCCCCTGAAATAATGAAACCCACTGTTTACAAACGGTATGTGGATGATATTTTTCTTATATTTGAAAATCAGAGGCATTTAGTGAAAAGTACATAGTTATTTTAAATATATAGCGATTTCCTAAGTAAAATATTTCCAGACAAATTTACCAATTTAGTTAGAAATCCCTGGTTTTTGGCTGTACCATTTAATTAAAATATGGTTATTCTAGGATTCATAACAAATATTTTGATATAGTTGATACATATTTAGGATAATATTTAAAAGTATTAATATATGATTAATTGGGGTTAGTTTCGAATAAAATTCATAGGGCAATTCTTTGTGAGTATTTTAGGAACTAATTCATATTGAGGAAAACATTCAGAGATTTTATATACCTTTCTGCGAAACATCATTTGGAGATATTATTTAGGACATTTAGCAAGAAACATGTTTATTTGAGTAACATTCAGCAAATTTATATTTAATTTATGCATTTATTTATTCAATTTATGATAGAAAAACAAGATTATTTTAGAAATCAATTCATATGTATATTAAAAACTAGATCATTTAAGGTATCATTCAGTAAATGAATTCTTAGGTAATATAATATTTTTGAATATTTTTTAGTTAATTTATAAATAACAGTATTTTGATGTACGAATAAAGACAATTTGGGTAATATATTGTAAGTTCTGATATATACTCCGAGTTTATCCAAAAAAAATATTCTGTCCCCCTATGGGTATTGCTAGCAAGGGTCACACTCAACATATCGCAAGGGTATATTAATTAACGCACATGTATATCAGTTAGAAATTCTTAGGTAATTTAGTGAGAAATGGATGATCATATTTATCAGAAATTCGTGAATAATTAGAATATTTTAAATGTAACTTACCGAATTCTTATTTCGAGCGAATAATTTTCTGGTTAACTTTGTCATTTTTAGTCATTTAAAATAATATTTAGCAAAAGAGAATTTATTCATCTAATGTTCGTTACAATAGTTCACTAGTTCAATATATCACTGACTGGGGTTATTAATCTATCCCTTGGCTCACTGATAGTTGCAAATGATTCCGCCTTTGACTGAGTCGTTTTAAGGTTCATTTCGATTCTCATAGTTTTTCTAATTAAGTCATCAAAATTTGCAAAATCCACAAAACAAAGCTTTTTTGATTTCTTTTTTTACTCCTGTCAAGAATTGATCTTGAAGTAATTCTTTAACTAGCTTTGCCACTTCTTCTTGATCTGGTTTCACTTCAAACGCTTTCTTTGCAAGAGCAGTTAAATGATAGGCAAACTCACTTATCGATTCATCTGGCTTTTGCAATCGACTGTATCCTCTTTATATCTCCTCCGATCAGCTTGGCTGCTAGTGCATCTTTCAATCTTGTGCAATCATTTGCTATGGGTCGTTTATCGATCTGTTGCCATGCTTCTCGCGCTGCTCCTTTCAGGTATAGCGGTAATCTTTGCACCATTATCGATTGGCTCCATTCATAGGCTGTCGCATACATATAATAATCAGCCATTTAGTCGACAAATTCCAGCCGATCTCCACCGTACTGATCTACAGGTAGTTTTTCACAACTCGCATAATCATTGCCTACCTTGCCGTTGCCCACCGTGAACACAAGTGTTTCGTCATTGTTATTTGTATTATTAGCTTGTCTTTGGGTACTCATTATATTCTCTACTAGTTTTGGGCTTCTCAATTTATAAAATGATCGGGTCAACACAGGTTTTACTCGTCCAAAATTCAAAGTGTTACAATTACAAAATTTACTTTTCGTTTTAATTTTGTCTTTTCAATAATCAATTTCCACAATTTTTATTTTTCACTTCGCTTTAATAATAAAATCACCACTTTAATAATTCTCCGATAATATTCACCACTTATAAATAACTTTTTTCTTCACTTCAATATATATTTTTCCGGTTTACCACTTTACAATACTTTACCAATCTCAACAATTTTTTCTTTCACTGACTTTTTATCACTTCGGTATTATTCGATATTTCAATCAAATATTATCACAATTTCAACAAATTTCCACCGACTTTTGATCACGTCTGGCTCACCAAAATGTTGGGTTTTTAATTGAAAGTCGGCTATCTCTCTGACGCCTCGTGTTCTTATTCAGCCAAATAACTCAAACCCAACACAGAATACTTTTCTTTAAATCTTTATCACAATTACAATTTGTCAGTATTTGTACCTTTCTCTCTAGATACTTTTCACTCGATAAGGTAGAAAAAACCCAAGGGGTAATCACCTTTTCTTGTTCGAGTCTCAATATATTTCTCCTTCAAATTATTGATCACCGGATTATGCTTCTTTGTTTTCTTTTTCTGTCTTCGACCACTGGCAACTTGTTCACTTCTGATCTCTCTTTTTATACTGTTCATGAGAGGCCAATTATCTAGAAAATCACTCTAAATTATTTCCCAGAGACCCAAATCAATATTGGAGATTTTTAAATTACTTTAATTAGTTTACTCTTGATTAGGGCTCAAAATATTTCCTCTGTTATCTTGTTGTTCGAGTTTCACTGCGCATCGGGTTTCCCATGGGCTCGGGCTTCCAATTACCGATTAATTAATTTTAATTAATTTGTTGTTTCGCATTAACTTTTTCTGTGAACACCTTATTAAATTTTTATTATAATTTATGAATTCGTCTATCAATTTTGCGTTCAACCATACCCGATAATATTGATTTTTGATTTTTAGTAAATTTTAATTAATTTTCCACTTTTATTGATTTTAACATTTTTTTGTTATGCTTTCCCTTTATATATAAATATTTTGGTTTTTGCGCTAACCCCAACAAACTTTTCCTAAAATATAACTAATTTAAATCAAAGTTAATTAACTATTAATTATAATAAATATTTTGTTATTAGCTTTATAAAAGCTATTAATTTAATTTTCGCAGTAATAGTATCGATAAGATATCGTTGACAGACTCAGAAAATGATTTATTTTCTCCACCGACAAGTTTTTAATGCTACTAACTAATAACAATTTTACAATAGTTCACTTTGAAAATTTGTCCGCTAATCCGTTAAAACATTTTTCGGGGCGCCATACCTTAATACAATATTCTCAACGAATATTTTGGCTATTGTATCGGCCTTCAGGCCATCTTGTAAGATAGTCACAAAATACAATAATACATTTATTATCATTGATCATTTGTGGAAATGGTTCGATGATATCCATTGCCGTCATTTCCGTCGATGATACTATGACTGTCATTGGCTTCAAAGGTGCCTTTATCTTTCTATCATTATTTGTTCGAGTGCTGCATATCTTGCAACATTTACATTAATTCTTTACGTATTGTTCCATTGATGCCAAATAATATTTTAATTTTAATCTAGATAAGGTTTTCTTCGCAGATAAATGTCCTCCAGGGCTCCGTCGTGCATATTTATGTTTGACCGGGATCATGATTAATGCTCCATCATTTTACAAGCATCTTAGTATTCCGTCATGAATTATATATTTACTGTTTTTGCTTATTACTTGTTTTCAATCCTAAACCGCCTGCTCACAAAATTGCTTTAGTTGGCTGACATTTTTTTGTTCACTCTAATTCCACCATTTCATTGGACGCTCCTAGCCAGATCTGTGGCCACTGTCACAGTATTCTCCTCATTTTCATCGCGGTGGATCCTTAACATTAAATCGGTGTTAGCGTTGGCTTTTTCTGTTCGACATTTAATGTCAAAATCGTATTCTTGGAGTGCAATTGACCATTGAATGAGATTACAAGCCGAATCTCTGTACTTCATTAACCAATAAAGAAGATTGTGATCTGTATACAATAAAATTTCTACACACGGATACGGCCCAAATGAAATAATCCCATAAACTAATTTCGAAGTTTCCTTCTCAATTGTTGAATAATTTTTTTCTTGTGATTTCAAAGATCTACTCGCGTATGCTATTACGTGGTCCTTTTTACTTTTCACTTTTTGACGTAATACTGCTTTAAGGCAACGTTATTTGGATCAGTAATTAATATAAAGGGTTTTGTAAAATATGGACATCGCAATATAGGTGTTGTTATTAATTCATCAAAAGTATCTTGCTGATTTTTTCTCCTTGTAAACTTATTGTTTTTCTTCAATAATTGTATCAGACAATGGTGTGGTGAAGGGGTAGAGTTATGACAATGTATGGTAGACAGTGTGTCCCAATATAAAGTTTGATGTGTGACGGAAGTTAATTTCATTCGTTATAGCGTGGAGACGACGGAATGGGACCTCGAACCCCGCGCTACCAGGAGTTCGTAGCGAAGAAAAAGACCACCCATCACAATTGCATGTTCCGCCAGTTTCAGTGCAATCCAGGCGGTGCTAATAGTGATTAGGAACCTATAACGAGTGGCACCATTCCAAGTAAAGAAGATGATCTGCGGTATCGTTCGGGTGATGAGTTGAAGAAGACACTTATGCGTTAAATCGATCAAGAAGTCAAGTCGACCGTCAATAGCGTCGTGAAACATTTGTGTAGTGACCTTAGTCGGATTTAAGGCATTTGTGATAATCACTGTTAATAAAATATTAGTTTTTCTATCGTTTTGGTGATTGCTGCGATGATAAACAGGGTGTGAGTGGTGGTTGCCGAGTAGTGAGCTTATGGTTGAATGCAGAGGGAAGAGTTAAATTTTAGCTGGAAGAGAGTAAAGACGATTGATGCAAAACATTTAGCGAAATTCTTTTGGCTAGATTAATGGACGATTGAACTAAAGCCCACTCATTGAATGCTTCGATCTAACAGAATACCCTATCAGTATGACAAGGACTTAGTTCTTATGTTTTTATCGTTCTTTTAGTCACTTCTCGAATTATACATATATGTTTTATTGATATTTAATGCTCAACTGACCGAAGATATGCGAGCGGACCGGGAAGCTGCTCTACACCTTGTCGAGAACTCCCGTACTCGAATCAAGAGACTCAAAGAATGAACTCTGGAACTGGAAAGTACCTGGTTTCGCCCTGAAGAAATGCATAAGAGGATGAGGCTCATAAGCCAATTGCGAATGCAAGCCTCTTAAAACCGGATAGAAATACGCGCCTTAAAACTCAGAGTCCGGGAATTGGAGGTCCAGGCCAACCAGTCCAAAGTGGGTTAATTAGTGGTGAGTCAGATTTAGATCCCAGTCAGATCTGTGTCCATTGTCGAAACGTCTACGATCGTGTGGATGAAATACATTGAAATTATATATATTATGCATTTGTTTGTTTTAATCAAATCGCGTTTAAATTATTATTTAATTATTCATTATATAGCTAAATTACTTATTACTCATAATTTGATTTATTAAGTCAATTTTTGTCCTCGTTTTTCTCTTATTTATCCATTTTTAGTTTGCTGATTTAGGAGCGCCATTGGGAACTATTTGCATATTTTATGATTTTTTACTTTTCCTATCATTGATATTTTTTTAATTGGTGTTTTCTATATTTTTCGAGTTTTTTAATTCTAATTTCTCTCTTAATTTAATTTTTCTATTTCTCATTTTATTTTATTTATTTTTCTATTGAGCTTCTTCCTGTTATTTTATCGTTTTTTATAGTTTCCGATATTATCGTGTACGTTTTATTAGATTATTTAAACAATTAATTTTATTGCCCAGTTATTGCTCAGTACTATCAAGTACAGCCATCGAATTCAATAATAAAATTCAGTCACCAAATGCTTCAATGTGAGAACAAAAAAACAGCAGTCTCTAGGGGCTCAATTTCTGGTTGTATGAAAGATTTTTGTTCTTATAGTATTAGGAAATAAGAAGTAAATTGTATTTATGAAATAGTTATATAATAAATAGCACCTAATACGTATTATTGATACGAACAATTTAGATGATTTACATAGAGGCACATTGTTAATAAATTAAGCTTAATTATCTAAAAATATATTCAAATACAAATTGATTGCCTAAATCTGGTATTATTAAAACAACCGATTTAAATGGAGAATTAATTAATTTAATAATATTAATGATAATTATGCGTGACAGCATTTATACTTATTATACTTTTACTTTATAATATTATTTGATACTTATAATACAATATATATTTTATTTACAAATTAATTATTTAAATATCCATAACACACATTATATTTTTAGGGAATTCTCGATTAGTTTTCATTTGTAGCATCTGAAGTATTTCTTTAAAATTTTATATTTATTGTCGTCAGTGATAGAAAATACCTTCTCATTCATATTTTTCAATATACTTTATTAGTGGTATTTAATTTTTCACTTATAATTCCAAAATTTATTTCAAATGTAAATAAATTAATAATAGTAATCTATTAACTATTATTATTGAAACTTTTTTTTGAGATAATTACAAATTATTTAATATCGGCAATAAAAATTTCAATAATTCATCATTCATATAAACTGGCAACCCGACAAAAGCGCACAGGACAAATTAAAAAACTTAAACTAAAATAATAATATATAAAATAATAAGAAAAAAAACATTAACATACTAGGCTTGCAAATGAAAGTTATTTCTATCTTTGCGCGCTTTTGTCTTGCCGCTTTTGTTACGGCGCCATAAAATCTGTATAATTAAAAACTTTAAGTTGTTATTCATTATTTTAAGATTAAAAATAATTTCTATATAAATATTAATAAATTTTAAAATAATTTCGATTTTAATCGATATCGTATCTCCCAATTCAAAATTCCTCATAAGCATTTTGTTTATATAAAGACTTTACTGTTTTCCTTCTATTCTCTTCCTAATATCTTCTCTATCTACCATGTTTCCTCGAAAGTATGATATTAATTGGGTTTAATTTTCGAAGGAATTTTAGATTTTAATAAAAAATTGACAATACAATATTAAGAAACACTGCGCGCCTCTTTAATAATGAGAACATGGATAAGTATATCTATTTTAAAAGACTGCATGTTTTAATACTTATTAAATTGAATTCTTAGTTTATTTCATAATATGGTGTTAATAACACACACACACACACACACTCATATATATATATAACATTTTAAAGAACTGTTGAGATATAAAATATCCCTCGAAAAAAAAACCTAAAGAAGTAAATCGCAAATATATATATATATATATTTGCGATTTACTTCTTTAGGTTTTATTTTCGAGGGATATTTTATATCTCAACAGTTCTTTAAAATGTTATAGGGTCTCATTTTCGAAGTAGGTCTTATTTTTTAGGAAACACGGTAGTTCCATTTCATTGTATCAAATTAATTTCCGAACATAACATCGGTTGGTATTTTTTGAACTGTTGCATTTAATGTGTATCCTACCTTCTGTCGTAAATCGACCCAGTTTTACCTTCCTCCTTCATATACTATGGTCCCTTGGAACTATCTTTCGATAATGCCATTCATGTTGTGGTGATATGGGGTTGGGAATATTAGTTCGATTGCAGCTTATTCCTTAAGGCTTTTTGATTCTAAATTCTTACCACAGTCAGCATGAAGTTCTTTTGGATCTTCGAATTTTAAGATCAACTTTTTTAACAATGTTTCACTTATTGTTTTTTCGTCTTGCTTGCTTATTGTCAGTAAATGTCTTAATAATCCTAAATTCGTGTATCCTGTTTTCTCTTGAAACCTTAGCAGTAGTCTTTTCATCTTGATACGTTACTGTTGTCAGTCAAATATATTTGTTAAATTGTTCAATAATTGCCAAAATATATTGTTTGTTGTCTATTGTTTTATTAAATGCCACACAAATATCAATAAATATCTCTTTATAAACTGCCTTGTCTTATAACAATTTTCTTGTTTTACGTCTATCTTCCACTTTTGGCATTCAATGCATTTTCCCACAATATTCTTGACTGCTTCATTAATATTTAGATTTAAATTTTCCTTTGCATATACACATATTTTTCTTATACTGGTATGACGCAATTCTATGCAGATCATTTATTAAAAATTCTTTCTTTCTACTTCTTCGTATTCGTCTTTATTTGAATAAATAATTGCAAACATCTTCATTTTATCTTTTTTTATGATTTTGCCTCTTTATGAGGCCGTCTGACACTGATTGCATGCGGTACAATTATTCCTCGATTATGCATCCACACTTGTATGTAACTCTCATTTTCAATATTTCCAATTTATATCCAATCCACCTAAATAATTATCCATGCCTGGAATTGAGCAATAATAAGTCTCTTTATCATAATCATAAATTTTATCTGGTTTGTCCTTCACATGAATCTTTTTCCATATAAATTCTGCTTAAGGTATTGAAAAAAATGATAAATTGCTCGAAAATTTAGACATATTTTTATACATGACTTGTTTTACATACTAATGGACTATTCCATACTGAATCACACTTTTGTATTATTTAATTAGGTACTAAATTTCTAAATTTTCAAATACTTTAAATTCATTCATTAAACCAATCTCTCTAGAGACTGCCTGAAAAGGTTTAAAACTTTAAGGCGCTTCGGATGCAATATCAATGGCCACATTGTAAAAGATTGTCCTGAAAAAGAGATAGATCTAACAAATATCAAAGGGTCAGACAACTAGAAAAACTTTCAATGGAAAGGTCGCATTCAGAGAGCAATAGTGAAATATCAAATGATTCTAAGCATGATTTGAGATCTATCACAAAGAAACAAATCACTAATAAGTCATTGAAGGAGAATTTTGGACAATTTATCAATGATAATGCAGACAAACCACAAGCGGACTAAGCAAAATAGCAACGACTTTTATATCCAATACAATGTCAGAAAAAGTCGCAAATAAACCAATAACGTGTTGCAAGGTTGAAGAATAAGAGGTAAAAGCACTATTTAACATCGGTGCAGATACAAATTTTAAAAGTCAAGAGTTGGCAGAGTTGATATTTGAAAGAAATTCAAAGATTCAAGCGGTACAATCAAAAGTAAGAGTGAATTATGCCGATGGTAGTAAATAGCAAATTAAAGGTCACCTGAAATGAAAAACCTTAAAAGAAATCGGAGAAAAAGAAGAAAGTAGAAACAAGTGGGACTTTATATCTCGGCAGTTGTTTAAGATAATGGAAGAATTCACCAGAGAGGTTACATTGAATAAAAACAAAAACAATATTGATTTATCTCGAAGTATCAGCAAATGACAACCTATAAAAAGAAGAGTCGCAAATCGAGTTAAACACAAGAAAAGACAGAAAAACATAGAAAACCTTGGAGAAAACTACAAAAATGAAGAGACAGCAAACTCAGAAATTATTATAATTTAAAGGAGTGAAAATAGGAGACATGGTATCACAGAGATTAAAGAAAACGATACAGAATATAAAATAACCTGACAATCGGTATTTTGATGTGACTCACCTGAGAGGCAGTTGAATTGAACTATTACTTACTGAGTGTTGTAATAGCTCAAAGTTTAACAAGTGAATCTTTTGAGGAATTGCGTTAACTAAAATCATATTGATTGTAACTGTAATGGACAATAAATATTGGTAACATCGAGAACATATCATTGTTGTTAATAGATCAAGACATGCTTCAAGTTAGATCAATAACTGGTAATATTTAAATTTACCGATAATCCTAATAATTTTGTTGGGTATTAATGGAAGTCGGTATCACTGTCTGACTCCTTCGTGTCCTTTGAAAATAAATTAAACACCCAACACAAAATCTTTATTTGAGACTAATACAATTACACTTTTTTTACACTGTTTATTGATTCCACTACACTTGATATAACCACTTTTTGCATCTTTCAATATTACGGGAAATCTCACGTATGGATGAATCTTCCCTTTCTGGTACGTTCGATTTTAGTTATTCAATTGATACAAACTTCATGGTTTTCCAGCTACTCTGTCCGAACTTCTAGTTTTCTTTTCTTCGACCAACTGGCGGCTTGTTCACTTCCGAGTTCTCTTTTATACTGTTCATGAGAGGCCAATTATCTAGAAAATGGCTCTAAATTATTTCCCCGAGACCCAAAATCAATATTTGAGGTTTTTTAATTACTTTAATTAGTTTACCCTTGATTAGGGCTCAAAATATTCCCTCGCTTATCTTGTTGTTCGGGTCTCACTGCGCATCGGATTTCTTCCAGCACTCGGGTTTCACATGGGCTCGGGCTTCACAGTAGCTCGGGTTTTCCATTACTGATTAATTAATTTTAATTAATTTGTTTCTCGCATTAAATTGCCCTGTGAACACCTTATTAAATTTTTATTATAATTTCTGAATTCGTTTATCAATTTGGCGTTCAACCATACCCAATATTGATTTTTGATTTTTATTAAATTTTAATTAATTTTGCACTTTTATTGATTTTACCCATTTTTGTTATGTTTTCTTTTTATATATGAATTTTTTGGTGTTTGTGCTAACCCCAACAATTTTATTCAACCTAAAAATTAATTGAACTTTAATTTCTCAGGTGACAGCATTTCTTTAAAATATATTACTTATTTTAAATTATTTTCCTAATTTTAAATATTTTACTTTAATTTACACTGAGTACTTATGGAGAGGTCTCAATAAAAGCTACTACTATGATGTTATTTCATGCCATACAAAAATTCAATACAAAAATATGTCTGCGTATTTCTATAATATAAGTTTGTTAATTTTTTAATATAATAGATGACACTATTCCATGAAACTTGGTCTTTAGGGGTACTGAAGAAGGATATAATAAAATGTGACACTAGAATATCTGACAATTCGAAGGATCGTATTTATATGAATAACAGGATAATATTCAGAATGAAAATAAATAAAATTTATTTATTATTTTTTAGAAATTTATTAATTTAAAATTAAATTATTACTGTAAATACTCAATCACATTTTTGTTGTTAAGTCGTTAGGAAGTTGTTAAGAATTCAATCTTTCTATATAAAATAATTGGAAATGCCATTTTAATGAATTTTGATTACTCTTTATGGGAGAAAATCTGTTTTCAATGAACCCTTGAGTGCCAGCTATCAAACCTCTCGTATTGAGATTTTTTATATAAATTCAAAGTATTTAATTCAGGATTATTAAATAAAAATGAAAGTGCAGTTTTTCCTATTATTCATATGTGGCATTTGCGTATGGGAAGCTGAATCCTTACTTCTCTCAAATAAAGAAAATCATCCACAAAGGAAGAATGAAGTGAAAGAAAATAAAGATAACGAGGATGATGATGAAGCGGATGAGGATGAGGACGAGGATGAGGATGAGGATGAGGATGAAAATGACGATGACGATGACGATGATGATGACGCTGACGATGACGATGACGATGAGACAGATGGGAATGATGATAATGATAAGAGGAGTGAAAAATATGAAAAAAGACCATAACCATGATGAGGATGATATAGACAAAGATAATAACAAAGACGATAAATAAATCTTTTAAAAAATTTTGGCTAATAAAATATTTTATACTAATTCATTAATATAATAATAATTAATAATAATAATAATAATAATAATAATAATAATAATAATAATAATAATAATAATAATAATAATAATAATAATAATAATAATAATAATAATAATAATAATAATAATAATAATAATAATAATAATAAATAAATAAATATGGAGCCAGTTTAACACTAGAATTACGGACTGAGCCAATTTGACTAATTTAAAATTTATTGCTACATATATATAATACTGATTTATTATTTTTTGAATACATATGTTGGTTTTAGATACGTGATGAAATATAGGTAAATCTTAATTACTCTCATCTACCGACTCCTTCATTTCGCATATCGAATTAGGTATACCTATTTTAAGGCTATTTTTACCCGTAAATCTAGTGTTAAATTGTATTAAAATACAAAAATTAAATAACTCTTTTCAATCTGCCTTAGAAAATGAATAAAAATTTAAATTGATTCATCTTGAGTTTTTCTAATTGTAATTTTTACCTTTTGATTGAGTTTTAATTTGATTATTTAAAAGATTTTTAAAAAAAATTTTCTCTTGATAATTTTTGATTTTGATAAAGTTTCAATTATTATTGTAGAACA
The DNA here is from genome assembly GCA_959609185.1 of Schmidtea polychroa. Classification (NCBI taxonomy): domain Eukaryota; kingdom Metazoa; phylum Platyhelminthes; order Tricladida; family Dugesiidae; genus Schmidtea; species Schmidtea polychroa. The sequence continues at coordinate 27,197 of CAUHTR010007869.1, forward strand.
AATTATTAATTTTTTATAATATTTTAGAAGTATTTTAAATTTTAATTAAAATAATGAAAGCTCCTAGAATTTATTTATAATTATATTATCAAATCTAAAAGTTTTAACCTCATTAAACTTGTTCATGTGAAATAAATATTCTTATTTCGTTTGGTCAGAATTGCTGTCAGTGCTGGGTTCATCAGCTTCATGGTCATTATCATTATTCCTATCGTTATTACCTTCATTCTTGTTACTATTTTCGCCATCAAGATTGTCACCCTTGTCGTCATGTTGCTAAGTTCACCGTTTTCATTTTCTAAGTCATGCTTTACGTTGCCTATCTCAGCAAATTCCGGCATTGATTCGATGGGAAACACAGGAAGAGTTACAAAACCCAATATAAGGAACGCTAGATATAATTTCATATTGAAACTCATAAAACCATTTTTTAGTATTTCTCCTTTTTATACTAAATAAAGATTTTTATTTTAATTATCAACATTTTTTCCTTGAAATCGTGAATATTTTATTGCTAGATTAATTGCTATTTGGATCATAAAATTATTCAATTAAAAATAACAGAACAATAAATTAAAAACTTTTTTTAGAAACCGAAAAATATCATCCACATACCGTTGCATTTTATAATGTACCTACAGCTTTTTCAGATTTATAATTTACATTCCTATACATTTATAATTTATATATAACTATTCACAATTTATATTTTTATACTCAGAATACATTTATAATTTATACATAACTATTTATAATTTTTATTTTTATAATCAAAATACATTTATAATTTATATATAACGATTCATAATTTATATTTTTATAACCAAAATACATTGATAATTTATATATAACTATTTATAATTTTTATTTTTATAATCAAAATACATTTATAATTTATATATAACTATTTATAATTTATATTTTTATAATCAGAATATATTTATAATTTATATGTCGCTATTTTGGATTTAGAATTTATATTTTATTATCAGCATAAATTTATAATCTATATATAACCTTTCAGATTTATAATTTATATTTTAAATTTAACATAAAATTATATTTTATATTTTAGGCATATGATTATATATTTAAGTGGGAACTAAGATTATACTTTATAATTTAAATTATATTTTATACTTAAAGCCTAGTATCCATTTATAAATTATAATTGTGAGGGTAATATAAGATTCATATTCGACAATTCGGGCATATTAGGCATTTATAAACTATATATTTAAGTAAAGTATAAAATTATGGTTATAATTTATTGGTAAATTACATATTTAAGTAAAATATAGAACGATAGCTTATAATTCAGGTATTTATAAATTTCATAGTTAGTTTGAGGTATTTATACATTATATATAAAATTATAGTTTATAATTTATTATAATTCAAGTCCTTATAAATTATATTTTTAGGTTGAGGTATTTATACATTATATATAAAATTATAGTTTATAATTTAGATTTTCATAACTGATATATTTAAGCAAAATATAAAATTATAGTTTACAGTTTAAGCATTAGTGGAGCATAGATTAAGTAAAATATAAAGTCATAGGGTATGATTATATATTTATAAATTATGATTTTAACTTGGAATTTGATGGTACTTTATGATTTGACATTTATAAATTATAATTCTGGATTTAAAATTAATTATATTTTATGATAGTTATAGAAAGTTGTTTGTTTGAATATTATTGTTTTCAGCGTGTTTTGAAAAATATATTTTATTGAATTATTATTGATTTATTTTATGAATTTAGAAGTTGAAGACATCATAACTGGCGACCACGCCAAGGAAATCAATGCGATAGGGAAAAAGAAAGGAACTAAGAATATGTTAGATTCCTTGTCAAAACAAGCACGTGAGATGCTAAATTTTAATGTAAGAAAGTTTGACGGAAAAGTTGGATCTGAAGCCGAACTTTGGCTAAAGGATATTATGGAATGGCTGAGAATAGAAGATCAAAGTCTAGTAGACGCATTGGATCTTTTGTTGACAGATGCGGCATCGATGTTATGGGAAGCGGCGAAAATGGCGAAGATGACCGATGAAATGGCAAAAGAGTGGTTTATAGAAACTTTTACAGTAAGGAAAACCATTACTAACAAGATTGTGGAACTAGCTCAAATTCAGCAAGAGAGAGATGAAAGATTCCAAGTCTTCGAAATACGAGTAAGAAGTTTAGTTAAAAGTGTATTTAGCTCTGGAATGTCTGATGAACAGATTGTTCGAGACATTATTTCAAACAGAGCGAAAGACGATAGAGTAAAAGAAATATTCTTATCAGGGAAAGTGACAAGTTTTGAAGATGCCAGGGATATGGCAAAAATTCAGGAGAAGATCGAGATGACGAATGACAATAAATTCAATATTGATGCCATAAGAAGAGACTCTTACGCATCAGTGATGAAAAATGGAAAATTCGAGGGTAGACGAGACCAAAGAACAATTGTAAAGACAACTGCACATCAACGCGACGAACACCGAGAGATTAATCATGAGAGGAATAGACCTGGTAATGGTCGGTTTGTACCAATTGTAAATGAAGACAAGAATGGAAATGAGCGGTATAGAGGACGATATGAGACAGGAGAACCAGAGAGAAGAATACCTACAGTATCGCTTAAAGATATTGCAAGAAGGTTATTTAATGACAGCAAGGGAAGAGATTCGCCTCATCCAGTGAAACTGACACCAGGTCAGTGTTTTTGTTGTGGAGAAAAAGGGCACCGGCGTTTTGAATGTCCTATGAAAGACAAATGTCTAATCTGTGGAAAAGAAGGTCATGGATTCAGAGATTGTTTTTTGCTTAAAAATAGAAATGGATATCAGAAGAGAGTGGCATGTATTTACGAAGAAGATCACGAAAGAAATAATGGTGATTTCACAGAAGATTTATATAGTAATTACGAAGAAACGATAAAAAAATCAATGGATAAACCAAAAAACAAGGACGATCCCATTGCTTTCATTTCGTCAGTGGGGTCGACACAATAATCAGTAGAAAGAAGCGAAATGAAGACATGATGCAGAAGATGTATGAGACGACAGACAGAAGAAAGTGGAGTAAGATTGTAATAAACATGACGACGATTGACATGCTTTGGGACTCTGGAGCGTCAGTATCAGTTATGAGTGAAAAAAGTTGGACAAAGATTGGGAAACCGAGGTTGAAGCAGAGCACAATTTCTCTTTGTGGAGTATTTTCGACGGGAATGGAAAGACCGTTAGGAGCAATGACGATAGAAGCTGATTGGAATGGGAAAAAAAGAATTATTAATGTTATAGTTGTCAAAGATATACGTCCAGATTTCATTGGGGGTGTAGATACAATGGAGAGATTTGGTATTCGACTGGTAGAGGTAGACAATATTGAAGCGTCACAAGTAGGGAGGACATATGTGGACTCACAACGAGAAGAGAAAGCATTATTAATGCTTGGAGACAGGAAGAATGAGCAGTTAGACATATTGCTACGGAAGTTCAAAGGTATTTTTATGGCTTCAACTTTTGATCTCGGGTTTACGAAAGTTGTTCAACATGAAATGAATATAGTAGGTGGGCCTGTAATGTTACAGCCAAGAAGACAACCAATGCATTTAGAACAAAAGCTTGACGAACTTGTCACAAACTTATTAGAAGCGAGAGTTATTAGAAAATGCAAAAGTGCATGGAACGCGCCACTAGTGATTGTGGCTAAGAAAGATGGATCAATAAGGATGTGTGTCGACTATAGAGGGTTGAATGCGATCACTGAAAAGATATCTTTTCCAATGCCAGATACACGATTTCTACTGGATTGTCTGGCAGATTCAAAATATTTCACATCCATCGATCTAGGTCAAGCATATTATCAAGTTGGAATGGCGAAGGAAATTCAAGAGGTCACGGCTTTCAGTACAAGGCAAGGACAGTTTTGTTTTAACCGACTTCCTTTTGGAATTAGCAACCGCCCCTGCGACGTTTCAAAGAATGATGCACTCAATGTTGGATGGAATATTATTTAAGGGTGTTGTTGTCTACCTCGATGACATTCTTGTCTATGGAAAAGACAAAGAGGAACACAATAACCGATTAGAGGAAGTATTCAGAAGAATTCAACTAGCGGGGTTGAGAATTAACCCAGAAAAATGTAATCTGTATAAAGAAGAATTGACATTCCTAGGGCACACTGTAAGTGCAAGTGGGATAAAAACGAACGACAAGAAGATTAAAGAGATTCAAGATGCAGAAATACCAGTATGCGCCAAACAATTAAGATCCTTTTTAGGTATGACCAATTACTATAGGAAGTTTATAAAAGACTATGCGAAAATTGCGGAACCTCTACATGCAGCTACGTCCGGCTGTGAGAAAAAGATTAATTGGTCAGAAGATTGCAACAATAGTTTTGAATTACTTAAAACAAAGTTGTGTGAAGCTCCAATTCTAGATTTCCCAAGAAAGGATAGAAACTTTATTCTGGATACAGACGCTAGTTTTGGGGCCATCGGAGCAGTTTTATGTCAAGCTAAAGAAGATGGTACAGAAGTGGTAATTGCATATGGGTCAAGACACTTGACCGCGCATGAAAAAGGTTATTGTGTAACTAGGAAGGAGTTACTTGCTATACACGAATATGTAATGTATTTTAAACAATATCTATACGGAAAGTCATTTGTAGTACGAACGGATCACAAGGCGTTGGTTTTCATGAGATACACAAAAAAAACCGATAAGCCCGCAATTTCAAACCTGGCTAGCCAACCTTTCCGGATATGATTTCGATCTTCAATATAGGAAAGGAGAGGAACATGGAAATGCGGACGGAATATCAAGGATTAAAGGGATGTTATGTGCACAATGCCAGACTAGACATGAAGACGCAAAAGAAGAAAAAACCAGAGTAAGACATATTAGCTCATTACAGAAGACTGAGTCGATGACAAAACTCTTAGAAAAGCAACAAGATGATGTAGATTTCATTCACATGACAAGAGTGTTACAGGGAGAAGAGGAAAAAAATGACTTGAATAAAAAGAAATTTCCTTTCAATTTGCATAACAACATAAAATTAGAAGATGGGCTTTTATTATTAGAGAAGAATGGTAAAGATGTCATCCTGGTGCCGATAGACTACTCAAATACGTTAGTTAAAGGAATACATACTGAAATGTGTCACATTGGAGTAAAGAAATTAATTAGCTATATGAGCAACATATTTTTTTGGCCAAACATGCAAGAAACTATACAAAACTGTTTGAGAGTATGTGAGATATGCTGCAAAAGGAAAATAGTGCAGGAGAAGACAAAGGAACGATTGTTGCCGATAATAAGTTCAGAATTTTTAGAGCAGTTGGTCATTGATATAGCACATATGAAGAATGGTGGAGTGTACAAGTATATGCTAGTTATCATTGATCGTTTTAGCAAAATGGTCAGTCTGACCGCACTGGAGAGACAAGACGAGAGATCGATTTTCAAAGCCATATTGGAGAAGTGGATATACCGTTTCGGAAAACCGCGAAATTGTCTGTCAGACAGAGGGAAGAACTTCGATAGTGGTTTTATGAAAACAAATCTAGGAAGACTGGGTATTACGCAACAGTTCAGTTCACCATATCAGCATCAATCTAACGGTTTAGTTGAGAGAACAATACGGACAGTCAGAGACTTGCGGCAACATCATTAGCAGGTGGACTAGGAGAGCGAAATTGGGCGGAGTTACTTCCTCGAGTAGAATTTTGTATCAACGTGACACAACAGAGCGCGACGGGATTTTCTCCATTTGAAATTGTTTTGGGAGGAAGATTAACCTTCATTCAACATTGCCTCAGACGACATTGGATACAGTTGAGATACATAGATTGGTAAGAGAGAACAGTGAGAAAGCAGCTAAACGAATGAAAGAGATTGAAACAGAGAAGAGAACGAATCAATGTTTCACGCTGGGGGAGAAAGTATTAGTTCGAAAGAACCACAAAATCGCGACAAGGATGGACTACAGTATGAAGGTCCTTTGGTCATATCAAAGTTTTTGTCAGAACACCAGGTGGAATTGAGTGACGGGACGACAAAGAAACTCAGACGAATTGAATGGCTTAAGAGATGGGCAGTTCCTTAAAGAAGGGGAGAGTTATGGAAAGTTGTTTGTTTGAATATTATTGTTTTCAGCGTGTTTTGAAAAATATATTTTATTGAATTATTATTGATTTATTTTATGAATTTAGAAGTTGAAGACATCATAACTATGATTATATGGTTATGAGCTATAGTTATTCAACTTAATAAGTAATTATATATAATTAGAAATTGCATTTTTAACTTACAAATCAATGAAATATAGTTATAAATTATAATATTTCAACTTAATAACCAGTTACCGAGTACGATAAATTATTTATAAATTATATTTTCGAACTTAATGGATAGTTAAAATTTTGTAACCGGGAAGTACAATCTGTAATCAGAATTGTAGTTGAGGATTTTTAGTTTATATTCTTATGACCAGAGTACATTTATAATTCATCTGCAACCGTTTGTGATTTATAATTGATATTTGGGTAATCAGTATGGATTTATAATTTATATTAACTATTTTAGAGTAATAATTTAGCTCAATATAGGTTCATGATTTATATTTGGAGGGGGTAAAATTTATGATATATATATACAGAATATAGTTCTTTTGAAATTAGATTTATTCTTCATATAATTAATTTAATAGCCTATTCAACTTATAAATTAAGTCCTCCCAATACGTATGCCGAATACCTTTATGAGTATCATTTCAGTTACTTCAATCATTAAAAAAAAGAAATTTTATTTTACATTAGTACACAAATCTAAATTCGACAAACGTATAGGTATGACTGAATTCTTTAATGATGTTCAGCCGACTACATTACTAAATTGTCAGATTGTGTTCAGTTTGGGTCTGAGATCTACTCAAATTATGATCCTAGTGTGAAACTATTGTAAGGGATTTTAATGGTGATTTTAACTGTGCATTGCATATAAAGTCGGGAAGAGCGCTTGCTTTCGCGGCCCCATTGTGACCACTACGACAAGCCTTACTGTTATGTTGGGTCGAAACCTACCGTGGTCGACCGATGATAAATAATTAGAGCCATAACGGAGGGGTTTTATCGACACAACTCCATGGCAGAACCATTGAAGTGGACGACCTCCGGTGACTGAACAAAAAAAACTATAATAAAGATAATGCATGTCTGCATGTGGCTAAAAATATTTAATCCAGTTGAATGCATGACTGATCAGAGACGCAGATGAATCCATGTGTCTCGGAACACTCTTACATTCAACGAAAATTAGCATAAATTAAATAAAAGAGACATTATTATCGAACATAGATTATGACGCATATAACAGATACAATTCAAAAACAAATCTTACTATTATTCCGAAGTTTATAGCAAAATTAAATTTGGCATAAAGAGTGTTTTTGTGACCAAAATGCGTCGGTATATATACCTATTTTTGTGTGTGCAAGTACACGTGTATGTATTGATGCATTAAAAAAAACTCGAATTCTTTTTATTCTAGAATTTTCTATTTTCTATTTTTGGTATTTTTAATGGCAATTTTAGTGCCATAATTTTTGTTTTTATTTTTTAATTATTTTTTTGCTAAATTTACCTCCATGATGAATTTGGAACGGTTCCAGAACATTCCATATTAATTTTAATTTAATTTTTATTTTAATGATGTTTTTCCTAATATCTTTTTAAGAATTTTCATTTTTATGACTAATTTATTTATATTTGATAACTTTTATTGCTCTATGTGGCTTTTATGATGGTTATCGCCAATCTTATGAAATGTTCTGGGATTTTCTAGAATTTTTTACTGTTTTACCATCTTCTAAGCTATTCGAGTCTGTTTTTTGTAATTCTGTGTTTCTTTGCTATTTTTGAGTTGGATTCTTGCACTACTTCTTGCATTTATATTATTTTATTTAGTTTCTGTGTTCATATTTTTTGTTGTTTTTCCTCTTAATTAATATTGCTTATTTGATGTATTTTTTATATCTAACTGAACTTATTGCTGTTTGCGTGCTATGTACCCACGCACTCTAGTCACAAATTAGAGTTTTTGGATCTAGAAATCAGTTCTAGCCCAACATTTCAAACGATTTCAAGATCTTTCCAGGCTAAGTAACATTTTCTATGATCAAAACTGTTTTCATGATAAGCCACCTTCGGCTTTAGTCGCCCGTTTGCAAAAACCTTTAGATAGACCACCAAAACAGTTTTGTTTTAGTTTAACTTTTGAAAACAGTAAGCATGGAAAGCAGAATATATAAATTTAATATGAAAAAAAGAAAGAAAAGCAAAACAAAATTTAAATGATCATTTCACAGTTTTGGTGCCCTTCGCCACGGCTCTGATTACAAGTAAATAAATAAAATACGAGTTTAAAATCCCGAATCCCAAAATCCCGAAAGACCAAAATTCCGAAAGTTGAGACATAAGAAAATAAAATGATTAACAAAAATAATAAAAGAAAAAATATGCATATTTTTTTATAAATATAAAATATTAAAATATTTAAAAAGTGCAATTAACCATAAAAACATTATATTATCTAAACTCATAAATAATAAAATATCATTACCAAAAAGATACTTCCAAATATATAATATGTCATATGCATTGTCTAAAATTATTATTTTTTTAAAAATCAAACAAATAAAGTTTACTGATATATGAAATACATAATAAAGTAATAATTATTGATCTAAAATTTTTGTTTGAATTTAAATTTTAAAAACCCGCATCATACGGAAGAAATTTTTGAAACCTCCTTAACCAATAACGGAGAACTTTCACTCAATATTCGTGGCTACATGATGGTAAAAGAAATAGAATGAAATTTTAATTTTTACTGGTGTTGTTCAAAGCGTAAGATATTAATATGTAACGGTTGAGCTGTTAGTAAACTGGTTAATAACGTGCACATTTTAAAAAAGTATGTAGAACATAGTCATTCACCAATTACAGATGCATTCTCAATAAATAATGCTCTGGTCAATTAAAAGAAATGGCTAGAACGACACTTAATTCTTGTCAAATTATTCAATCTCTAAATGTCAATACACCAGTGCAAACAAGATTGCCATTACCCAACAAGACTTCATTACGGAAACGGACTCATTATCAACGTCGTCTTTTGCTAGAAAAAGAACCACAGACATTAGATGGAACCAAGCTTAACAGAATTTCACTTCTTGCAGTATCTAATTACAAAACATTTAACATAACATTTTAACATAACCCATTTTAATTTTAGTAAGATTTAAAAATGCTGATAAGAAATGGTTTTACGATGTATAAGTGTTTCTTGAAGTATTAGCCCGATAAATTTAATAAGTATAAATTCAGGATGGTGTAAGCACCTAAATGCACCCTAAATTCTTTGGAATTTTGGAAATTTATATCCGAATGAAATTACACTTTAGTAAATTAACAATAAAATATATTAAATCGAATTAATGTTTGCATTTTACAACTAAACATTAAAAAAATTAATTCTTGTAAATTTGATTAGATTCACAGTCTTATTATAAAATTATTATAGAATTGATAAATTTTTTAAAAATATGTTATAAACTTAAATAAATGAATCTAAAAAATGGAAATTTGTTATACGCTTTGTCTAATTGTGACATTCAAAATTCTGAGATTACAATCGACTTAAAGTCTTAAATGAAAAATTAAAATGAAATTGAAAATAATGTGTTTTAATATTTCATAAATGAATTATTTAAAATTTGTAAATTAGTATTGTAAAAAATATTTAATAATAAGTTTCTAATAATTTTATAATTTCTTTTTTTTAAAATGGAAATCGATTTAAGCAGTAATGTTGAAGAAATGCTTAGAAATTTAAGCTTTAATGAAAAAATTATTTTTAACCTAAACAATTCCAAAACAGACCCAATGGATTGTTCCAATAAATATGATGTTATTAAAGCGTCCTTAGAAAAATCTCCATCTTTATTTTTGGAAAAATATTATAAATACCTAAATTACGAAACTCATGGCCTGATTTTCAACAATTTAGCAACTGATGATCAATCCGTTGCCTTTTATTTAGACAAGCTTAAAAATTACGGCAATCCAGTAAATGTGAAAAATAGACGATTTAAAAAATTATCGAATTTGCTCGAAGAGGGAAAATACTTTAGTCATGAACAAATGAAAAATAGACAACCCTTATTATATTCAAGATATATTGAGAATGTTTTATCAAATAAAGAACAGGAAGAAAAACTAGGTCGATGCTATGACACGTTTAGTGGATTTTTAATGAATAATATGCTTTTTCGTGAAGACAGATTTCGTAAAAATGAAGACATTAAGAAGGAAGAAAAAATTCTCGAGAATTCTAATTGTGTAAGTTTGTTATTGTTATTAAATTAATTTATAAATTATTTTTCAACTAAATCTATTTAATTTGTATTTATTATTCCAATTTTTTTTTAATTAAGCTATTTAATCATAATTTTTACCATTCATTTTAAAGCATCCTAAAATAAATATCTGTGGAAATAATTGGATTATATTTGTTTAATATTTAATATTTATTTTCATATCAAGGTTTAAATAAATAAATGAATTTTCAGCCAATGGCAATATTTATTTTTATATTCATGTATTATTTTATTGTAATAATTTGCGGCCATAATTGAGGGGGGGGGTTAGAGATATTGATTGATTCTCTCCATTCTGATGCAAATATAGCTACATTACAATCACATTATATGAGGGGGGCTTGGCACCCTCCGTTGTCAAGGCAACCCAGAAACTCTCAAAACGGATTTGTTTAATTAATTGTATAAAGGTTGTTATAGACTTTGCTTTTTTATTTCTACTTATACTTTTTGTGATCCAGGATCAAATTGGGGGGGGGGGGCTCAGTGCTATTGGCTGTTATATTTGCCAGTTTTCTGCAATAATCAATGCCATTTAATTGCTCACGATTGAGTCTTGTAATGCCTGATTTCATTGGCTGGCAAGCCCTCTTCGAGGATTTATCGACGGTTCTTATTGTAAACTGTAATTATTACATAATGTCACCTGTTGCTCACATTTTAATCGATTAATTGGTGCGGGGATTTCGGATTTATGAAAAGAACAAAAGAGTTCATCCAGGAAACACTGCAACATCAACAATTGAAACAAATATTCAGTACAGGATCCATGAGTGAAAGCGTTGGTTTCTGCACCTTCACTATGGGAATTATAGGCTTGAAGGTGAGCTAAGGTCTGGTGGGACTCGATAATTTGACGAGGGAAAACTGCATGTGCCTGGATGGACTTAATTCAACATCAAGCATTAAAGAAATTAATAATAATTATAGCGACATTATTATGTATAATATCGTTATTATTATTTATATTGATATTCTTATTTATTATTTATTATATTGATATTATTATTTATTATATTGATATTCTTATTTATTATATTGATATTATTATTTATTATATTGATATTATTATTATTATATTGATATTCTTATTTATTTTATTGATATTCTTATTTATTTTATATATATTCTTATTATATCAATATTATTTAATATATTGATATTATTATTTATTATATCGATATTATTATTTATTATATCGACATTATTATTTATTATATCGACATTATTTATTATATTTCTATTCTTATTTATTATATTGATATTCTTATTTATTATATTGATATTATTATTTATTATATTGATATTCTTATTCATTATATATATATTCTTATTTATTATATTGATATTCTTATTATATTGATATTCTTATTTATTATATTGCGATTCTTATTTATTTTATTGATATTTTTATTTATTTTATATATATTCTTATTATATCGATATTATTTAATATATTGATATTATTATTTATTATATCGATATTATTATTTATTATATCGACATTATTATTTATTATATCGACATTATTTATTATATTGCGATTCTTATTTATTTTATTGATATTTTTATTTATTTTATATATATTCTTATTATATCGATATTATTTAATATATTGATATTATTATTTATTATATTGATATTATTATTTATTATATTGATATTATTATTTATTATATTGATATTCTTATTTATTTTATTGATATTCTTATTTATTTTATATATATTCTTATTATATCAATATTATTTAATATATTGATATTATTATTTATTATATCGATATTATTATTTATTATATCGACATTATTTATTATATTTCTATTCTTATTTATTATATTGATATTCTTATTTATTATATTGATATTATTATTTATTATATTGATATTCTTATTTATTTTATATATATTCTTATTCATTATATTGATATTCTTATTTATTATATTGATATTCTTATTTATTATATTGCGATTCTTATTAATTTTATTGATATTTTTATTTATTTTATATATATTCTTATTATATCGATATTATTTAATATATTGATATTATTATTTATTATATCGATATTATTATTTATTATATCGACATTATTATTTATTATATCGACATTATTTATTATATTGCGATTCTTATTTATTTTATTGATATTTTTATTTATTTTATATATATTCTTATTATATCGATATTATTTAATATATTGATATTATTATTTATTATATCGATATTATTATTTATTATATCGACATTATTATTTATTATATCGACATTATTTATTATATTTCTATTCTTATTTATTATATTGATATTCTTATTTATTTTATATATATTCTTATTCATTATATTGATATTCTTATTTATTATATTGATATTCTTATTTATTATATTGCGATTCTTATTTATTTTATTGATATTTTTATTTATTTTATATATATTCTTATTCATTATATTGATATTCTTATTTATTATATTGATATTCTTATTTATTTTATTGATATTCTTATTTATTTTATATATATTCTTATTATATCAATATTATTTAATATATTGATATTATTATTTATTATATCGATATTATTATTTATTATATCGACATTATTATTTATTATATCGACATTATTTATTATATTTCTATTCTTATTTATTATATTGATATTCTTATTTATTATATTGATATTATTATTTATTATATTGATATTCTTATTTATTTTATATATATTCTTATTCATTATATTGATATTCTTATTTATTATATTGATATTCTTATTTATTATATTGCGATTATTATTTATTTTATTGATATTTTTATTTATTTTATATATATTCTTATTATATCGATATTATTTAATATATTGATATTATTATTTATTATATCGACATTATTTATTATATTGCGATTCTTATTTATTTTATTGATATTTTTATTTATTTTATATATATTCTTATTATATCGATATTATTTAATATATTGATATTATTATTTATTATATCGATATTATTATTTATTATATCGACATTATTATTTATTATATCGACATTATTTATTATATTGCGATTCTTATTTATTTTATTGATATTTTTATTTATTTTATATATATTCTTATTATATCGATATTATTTAATATATTGATATTATTATTTATTATATCGATATTATTATTTATTATATCGACATTATTATTTATTATATCGACATTATTTATTATATTGCGATTCTTATTTATTTTATTGATATTTTTATTTATTTTATATATATTCTTATTATATCGATATTATTTAATATATTGATATTATTATTTATTATATTGATATTATTATTTATTATATTGATATTATTATTTATTATATTGATATTCTTATTTATTTTATTGATATTCTTATTTATTTTATATATATTCTTATTATATCAATATTATTTAATATATTGATATTATTATTTATTATATCGATATTATTATTTATTATATCGACATTATTATTTATTATATCGACATTATTTATTATATTTCTATTCTTATTTATTATATTGATATTCTTATTTATTATATTGATATTATTATTTATTATATTGATATTCTTATTTATTTTATATATATTCTTATTCATTATATTGATATTCTTATTTATTATATTGATATTCTTATTTATTATATTGCGATTCTTATTTATTTTATTGATATTTTTATTTATTTTATATATATTCTTATTCATTATATTGATATTCTTATTTATTATATTGATATTCTTATTTATTATATTGCGATTCTTATTTATTTTATTGATATTTTTATTTATTTTATATATATTCTTATTATATCGATATTATTTAATATATTGATATTATTATTTATTATATCGATATTATTATTTATTATATCGACATTATTATTTATTATATCGACATTATTTATTATATTGCGATTCTTATTTATTTTATTGATATTTTTATTTATTTTATATATATTCTTATTATATCGATATTATTTAATATATTGATATTATTATTTATTATATCGATATTATTATTTATTATATCGACATTATTATTTATTATATCGACATTATTTATTATATTTCTATTCTTATTTATTATATTGATATTCTTATTTATTATATTGATATTATTATTTATTATATTGATATTCTTATTTATTTTATATATATTCTTATTCATTATATTGATATTCTTATTTATTATATTGATATTCTTATTTATTATATTGCGATTATTATTTATTTTATTGATATTTTTATTTATTTTATATATATTCTTATTATATCGATATTATTTAATATATTGATATTATTATTTATTATATCGATATTATTATTTATTATATCGACATTATTATTTATTATATCGACATTATTTATTATATTGCGATTCTTATTTATTTTATTGATATTTTTATTTATTTTATATATATTCTTATTATATCGATATTATTTAATATATTGATATTATTATTTATTATATTGATATTATTATTTATTATATTGATATTATTATTTATTATATTGATATTCTTATTTATTTTATTGATATTCTTATTTATTTTATATATATTCTTATTATATCAATATTATTTAATATATTGATATTATTATTTATTATATCGATATTATTATTTATTATATCGACATTATTATTTATTATATCGACATTATTTATTATATTTCTATTCTTATTTATTATATTGATATTCTTATTTATTATATTGATATTATTATTTATTATATTGATATTCTTATTTATTTTATATATATTCTTATTCATTATATTGATATTCTTATTTATTATATTGATATTCTTATTTATTATATTGCGATTCTTATTTATTTTATTGATATTTTTATTTATTTTATATATATTCTTATTCATTATATTGATATTCTTATTTATTATATTGATATTCTTATTTATTATATTGCGATTCTTATTTATTTTATTGATATTTTTATTTATTTTATATATATTCTTATTATATCGATATTATTTAATATATTGATATTATTATTTATTATATCGATATTATTATTTATTATATCGACATTATTATTTATTATATCGACATTATTTATTATATTGCGATTCTTATTTATTTTATTGATATTTTTATTTATTTTATATATATTCTTATTATATCGATATTATTTAATATATTGATATTATTATTTATTATATCGATATTATTATTTATTATATCGACATTATTTATTATATTTCTATTCTTATTTATTTTATTGATATTCTTATTTATCTTATCGATAATATTATTTATAACTAGCTGGAGTACCCGGCGTTGCACGATTTAAAAAATAGTAAACAGATTCAAAATAAAGAAATTTATTTCAATTCATTCATTAAAAAAAATACATTCAAATTTAATTTAAAAAATCTCGGAAGTTGCTTTTGGGGACCAAATTTTACGATGGGAAGCCGACTTCTGATGCAATTTTCAGTAGTGCAATGTATAGATGGAATTTAAAACTAAGTATAATAGCGCTTTAAAAATTTGGGAAATGTTAATGCGTATCTACTGGGGGTATCTACTATAGTAAATCAAGGTGACCCTGAGTAGGGTTAGGGTACCCTAAGGGTGGTCACCTGGGGTATAAACATAGCCTTTGACCTGTCTCGAGTCAAATGAGGGCCACGTGCAAAATTTCGGCACCCTATGTCCAACGATGGGGAATTCTATGGGTAACAAACAAACAAACTTTCATCTTTATATATTAGATATTAATATTCTTATTTATTTATTGATATTATTATTTATTAAATTGATATTATTATTTATTATATTGATATTATTATTTATTATATTGATATTATTATTTATTATATAAACATTGTATTTAATAAAAATTGACTATGAATCACTAAATATATCGATGTTTTTGATATATTTATTGATTCATAGTTAATTCTTAATAAGTACAATGTCAATGGAAAAGAAATCAGTGGTGAAATTTGAAAAAAAAGTTCTTATAATATTATATAAACATTATTATTTATTATATCGACATTATTGTTTATATTGTCCTTAATAATTATATTGACAATTTTATTGATTATATTGGCATTACTAATTGTATCAACATTATTTGTTATATCATAATTATTATTAATTTATTCCACATTTTTATTAATAATATCAATAGTATTATTTATTTTATATTCCAACAATGCGTTATAGTCAGCAATTTCCCCCTATGTTGAATATAATATATATGGCATTATTTTCTATGAAACTCAGTAGTTATATCAATATTATTAATTATTTTATCGATATTATCACTAATTATATCAATATTATTAATTATTTTATCGATATTATCACTAATTTTATCAATATTATTATTTTTTTTTACATTATAATTATTATGACTATGAAAAAGGATATTGTAATCTCAAAAATCAAGCGTTATATATATATATATATAGAAAAAAAATTATAATAAGCACTTTTATTTCTTTTCGAAATGGTAGTTATTTCAAGTAATTTCTAATAGATAGACAAATGTGATTCTGAAGAAGAGATGGAAGACGAAGATGAAGTGAGTGATGAAGAAAGCGTTAACTTTAAATGTAGTTCGGATGACAAACGTTTTCTTGAGGATGAATTTTTATCGATTATGAAATATAAATTTCTCAATGGCGAAGATGATTATAATTATAGGTAATTATTACAGGCTGAATACAAATCAAAATTATTGAAAATTTCTAATACAAATATTCAAACAAATCATAAAATTCTGGTTTTCAAAGTTTCAAAACAATCCACTAACAAACATTTCATATCCTTATTAAAATCGAAATAAATTTATAAATCATTATATTTATATTAATTAATTAATTTTAAAATTATCTAAATTTCATTGATTTTCATTTCGACAAAAGATCAAATAATTATTTTTTTATTAAAAAACAACACAAAATTTCGAAAATTATCAAAAACATTAAGGATTTATTAAATTAAAACAGATGAAAAAGGAAATTAACCTCGTAATTAGCCAGCCTTCAAGTTTAAATAATTTGGAGTTGACGGTTTTTGTGAAAAATTAAAACTTGTTATTTGTAAATTCTTTGATTAAATATATATATTGTTGGTTTCAAGATTTTCGCTGCAAAATTTAAAGATGGATTTAACTCTTCATAATCTATATAAACAGTTAATTACGGAAATAATAATAATAGTTATGATTTAATAAGTTATTGTTAAAGTTTGTGTAGAAAATTTTAAAAGATTTCAAGTCAGTTCCACCTTTACACATTTCCCTATGCTCAATAATATGACTCAGGTGTGCAGGATAGCGGTGTTTATTATGTGGCATTGCACGATTACATGACAACCTTTACACTAGGTCAATAAATCCTTTGGGTTTGAGAATTATTCCTAAACATATTTAGTGATTTTTAAGATTTTGATACCGTTTTTAATATATTGGAATTGTGAAATGATTTGATGACAGAAAATTAATTAAATTTTTTAATACTTTTTATAAATTTATAAATTTATTAAATAATTTTGATATTATTATTTGTAATAAATTATATCGATTTTACATTTTTTAATCTTATTTAATAGGATTATAATAATTATTTATTTTGGATCAGGTAAATAATATCCCCCCAGAAAAATAATAATACTTTTTTAAAATAAAATAGTTAAAAAATAAATTTATTCTTTATCAGAGAGATTATTCCGAAGTAAGGATTAATAGAAATATGATCTCTCCACATAAATTCGCACAAGTATTTTTTCAGATCGTTTTTTGAAATGCCTTTCATTTTTTTGATTCGATACTTCTGCTTGTTCCAATATGACTCAATGTTTTGAGTATGACACAAATTGGAACGATTAATGAATTCTACAGAATGGTTTACTGTTAAATGTTCAAATCCTAGTGAAGAAGATATGGAATTGTATGCTCTCCATTCATCTGAATGAATGATAGTTCCGGGGAGGCATATTGAGCTAATAATAGGCAATAAGGTATTGGCAGATCTATCATCCACTATTTGCATGTACCCTTTCGAGGGTATAGAACTCGTATCTACAATTCCAAATACCCATACCTGTTCTTGTGGAGCTCGACCCCTGTGAGCTTTAACCTTATGAACGAATAAAGATTCATCTATTTGACAAACTATTCCGTTTCCTCCTAATATTATTGGATTAGCATCTAAATAAGTGCTAATTATTTCGCGTAATTCACGTGTAATCTTTATAATTGAAGGTTTAGATATTCCAGTAATATTAACAATATTCTTGATTGAAAGTTCATTTGCCCAATAATAAACTATTCTCATTATGCTAGCCACTGACAATTTAGAATTATAGAAAAAAGAACCTTCTCTGATGCTTTTATTGGTTTTGTATTTTGAGCATGGTTTATTCTGGCATTTCCAGACAAAACCATCGATCGTCTGATACCTTGTGAGCACCATATTGACACAACAATAGTCACAAGGCATTTTACTAGCTATTAGCCTCTTTAGTTGTGCATAATGAATCAATTCAATCGAGCTCATTTGAAATAATGGCTGTATTTCTTCATCATAAGAAATCATTAAGGAAATCATTAAATATATAGATTATTTTTATTTATTATATAAAAATTTTATTAGAAAGAATATCCCCCCAGGGGGATATTCTTTACCTGATCCTTTATTTTTATTATTATTTTTATTATTACTATTAATTATTAGTAATTTATTATTATTAAGAAGCTGCTGAAATTAGTACTAGTTTTTGGTAGTTTTATATCTTTAATAATCAAAAGTTATAATTCGAACAATTTAATTTATTTTTAACTGACAAATATCATATTGATTATTGATAATTAATAAATATCATATTGATTATTGATAATTAATAATTATCTTTGGATTATTGATAATTAATAATTATCTTTGGATTATTGATAATTAATAAATGCTATATTGATTATTGAGAATTAATAAATATCATATTGATTATCTGATACATTTTTATTTCTTTCTAAACCATTAATCAAATAATCAATTCTAATGATAATATATATTAAATAAATCAATTTCAATAATAATCTATATTAAATGTCAGTGAAGTTGATAATGATTCGACTTTGGATGACTTGGAAGAAATAACCCGAGATTTAGAAGAGAGATATTTTGAAGAAGGAGATCCGATAGAGTCGAGTGTATCACAACAAATGGATGATCGTGATGATGATTTCATTGAATATAAGGCTAGAGATAAACTGAATAAATATTTGTCTCAGTGATTATTTCAATTAATGCTGTTGATGTTGTGCTTGATTTGTGATTTGAATGTCTGCAATGCCACTAAAAATGAAAATTTAAACATTTCCATAATAATCTGTCTCCATAAACATATTCCAATTGTTTTTCTTCATTTACACTGATGATTTCTCGAATAGCAGTGTTGGCGTATGTGGGGAGAGAAAGATTATGCACTTGCAACCTGCACTCATACAAAGCATCATCGTTCCGCTCAGGCATTTCCCATACATACACCAAATGATCAAATGTATATTCCCACGTATGAGCCCGTGGTGATGTTCCACGTTGGTGCTGCTCACACGGGTCGGAAAAGGTTAGCAGGTGAGCCTCTGCCTTAAGACTACTCCTAACCCTGTCTCGGTTCGAGTTCCGTGGCGCCGTAGAAGGTCTTACCCGTTCCTCTACACATCATTCGGTCCTTCCCTGGTCCAAGGGGACGACTCTGTATTGCTACCTATATCTCATATCGTCCTGTTGTTCACATTTACTCCCACAGCATGCATACCAACAACAACCATCGAGAGACCATTAAAATTATATTGCATGCACAACAACAACTACATTTATAATAAGAAAAGTGACTGTCACAAAAATAAACGTTCAATATTCACAAGTAATCGGGTCCACTTTCGAATCTGGTAGAACTAAGACAGTGGGAATCGGTCAGTCAAAGGACTCTCCATCCGCAAGCATCTCGTCGATGTCGACCGGCAATCGTTGGTTAGAGACGTATTTGATGCCTTCTGCGGGAATTACCCTGAAAATTTCCTTCGTTGGAATTGAATGACTGGAAGAGATTTCCTTTATCGTGGATTGGGCTACCGAGAGCGACGCCTCGAGTGCTGCCATCGCATCTCGGCGTTTTTTGTTCTTCTCGGCTCGAGTTGGCCGTTTCCGTTTGCGAGTAGACGGAGGGTTTTCCGTGGTCGTGGTACCAATTGGGGCTACCAAGATTGGAGCCAAGATAGGATCGGTAGGTCCACCGACCAAGGGTTGATAACTCGATAAGGTTGGAGCCGGGACGGGCGGCAGATAGGTCCCATGCCCTTGGCAGCTTGTTGAAGTTGATTTGGATGCCTGATGGTGAGGTGGGAAAACATCGGTTTTCCCGATGACGGGAAATTCTCGAACCCGCTTGGCCAATTCTGCCTCCGTATATACTTTATGGAGGGCTTCTGACTGGGCTTTGATCGTGAGCCGTTGACAACGGCTTTCTTCCAGCAGGCTATCCCTACAATGTTCTAATCGGAGAATTTTCTTGCGTTCCTCTTTCATTTGTGGCGGGGAGAACCACGTACCTTCATAGAGATCGATTCTCTTCTTTAATGCCCCGATGTATAGGTGAAGCTGTGCTATGTCGGCATTTTTATCCGCGCATGAGAAGCACGGACGAAGTTCCTTGGTAGATTCGGTTGAAGTCATCTGGAAATCAAGAAATTAGGTGGGAATCAGTAAGATTATTTACGCGAAATCTATAATTTTTGAATGTGATTTCCGTCACCTTATCAATCATTCCACTCATTCCCAATCATTCGTCGACATTCATACTCATTTCCCCCACGAATATTCAAAACGACCCAACCAATCCCTGTCTCATTGGGAAAAGAAAATCGGGAAAATTTCAGGATGATTTATTTAGTGACGATTTACTTTTTAGGCTTGCTCTTCTTACGCCTAGTCATTTTAAGTCTTAACTTGGAATGCTATTTTCCCATAGGGGTAAGACGTGTTGATCTCATTAGTGACGAAAAATGCAGTCGGTAAGATTGAACAAAATGTGTTTTAACCGATTATGTCTTTAATTGGTGTCTGGAATTCTATCTACTGCTATCCTCGAACGCAAAATTCAGCTATTTGCGGTTTGATTTATTTCAACCCCATCATAGTAGTATTCGAAATTCTCGTGAGGGTATCATACAATTAATTTTACTTTAAAATAGATTTTGTCGCTTTATTCCCCCAATAGCCCTCTTTTATAATCACTTCTTGGGTTAATTCTTTAGAATCTCACTCTTACTGTATTTAGTTTAATAATCTACTCAACCCATTATGCTTCCATTTTTAATTTGGTGCTTTTCCATATCTATTGCTTTACACACCGCTTGTAATTTTCGTCAATTACGTAATTTAATTTGTTGCGTATGAATCAGATGATTTCCTTAAAACGGCAACGAATCATTCAAAGACTTATTTCTACAAAAGTTATTATCATATCTCTAGTGACCAATCGTTGCGACAGGATTATTTACAACGAAGGGAGGGTGTATCGAATTTGATGAGATAGTGCTTTCCGCTAGAGATTGTAGCTACGGGTTCATGGGCTATTTTGTGTGTCATTTCCCGATTCCGGTGTAGGTATGCATTGACATACTCTTTACTCAAAATGTTGGCCTTCATACGGGCGTGTATAGTTGGTCTAAAATCTCTGATTGACTTCAGCGGGACAGATAAAACTAAGTGATTTCCTACTACCGCGTGGGTTGACAGTTAATCAATCAGATAGAATTTCAATTGCATCGATTAGGTCTTCCACTACTCTACTGATATCGAGATAAGAACAGTAGGCTTATTTACTCGACGGCCTTCGCCCGCAACTCATGTGCTAGATAGCTTATCTAAACTTTTCTCAAACGTCCGCGGAAAACAGTTCCCAGCTACGAGGAGACGAATAGCTGACCACTAGACAATATCGTTACTAACTTGTTTTATGTTATGGTAATTACTCTGATTAATGACTAAGGCACATTTATCCGTCTGTCTAGGGTGGCTGATCGGTCTCGATAACGGCTTATCAAAAATTGATTGACGAGTTTACTCAAGCCCGATAATCATTAAGAAAATGGATCTAGTCGCTAACGTCTTGGCGATGTACAGCCTAGAAGATTTCAGACTTTATAGCATTCCCTGCGAATCTCGTTGGAATTTTCATACAATTACAGATCCCTAGAATTCAGATGTTCAGGTGACAAATTTTCTCGAGGAATGCACGATGTAGATGCCGACTTTCAAGCTCGATCGACGACGATTGGATATAGCGCTAAGAAGGTTTAATTCGAAAATTTTCTAGAGTTCTCTATGGATTCATCTTCGTGGCTGCTCTGTATTATGGAATATATTCTCTACGACAAAGGTGGCTGATCGCGCTCGATGAAGGAAATCTCACTCTTCAGCTATACTTCGACTCACGGAGTTTCCTCACTCCCCATGACCCACCCAAGAACGGCATTCATCTCTGCCGCCGTTCTTGCACCGTCATGAGAGACAATCAACTCCTCTCCTCAATCAATTCCAAATCAAATCAGAAATAAATCATTAATGCAAAAATTAAATAGTTAATAAACGAATAAAACAATCAAATTTATCCGGCGACCCCACCATCTGGGTTCCAAGCATGATGTCTTCCGAGCCATTCGGATGTATACCTCATCGTACTGGAAAATTTCTCTCAATTCTTCTCAACTTCGAAAATCGACTGACATCTTTACTTCGTCGCAATGCAGACTCGCAAACCCTTTCACAACGTATTTTCGCTCTGCCGCATCATGCTTGAAGGTTCCAGATAGTACAGTGGCCGGTACCATGAAGAAAAGGCTACTGTTCTTTCCGAAATAAATTTATTGAATAAAATTTGGTTTACTTTAATTAAATTTAACATATTCATAACCAATTATTAAGCATAATGACAATCGACTTCATACCTCGAAGTTCAAAAACTGGATCGAATAGAACAGTAATTAAACGGTATCCTAGATGTCGTTGAAGTTCTCGGCACTTTCTGCTTAGATTCGGTCTCGTAGTTTCTTAACTGATGATCTATAGAGAATGTTCGCACTCTGAATAGTTCTGCAAAATTAGTCCGAAAGTGAGTCCTGATAGTGGTTAAGTAGTCCTGTAGAGTTTCGGGTTAGAATGATGATTGATAAAAAAAATAAATTTTTACCTGTAGAGTTTCGGGTTAGAATGATACTCTACAGATTTTGTCGCTCTTTATATATTATTTTCTGTCCAATCAGGACGCGACTTGTTTGTAATTTCGCTATTTATTATTATTTTTTATGTTTTTATTATGTTATATTAAATTTTTATGACTTAACCTAATTCTTATTATTATTTTATTTATTTTCTTATTTTTATTACTTTCCCCTATTTTTCCTTGCGACGTTATGGTTATTTTACGATAATATACATTTTTTTGTTTTAATTAATTTGCATTTGTTTTAAAACGGTTTTATTTCTATTTTATTTCCTTAATTCCTTCGCTTATTTTCTTAGATTTTACTTATTTTAGCTGCTGCGTGTCGTAAATCGTTTCCTTTTTTTTGTTTTATTTCTAAGTCTTAAGGAATTTAATGGGTTTTATTTAGTTTGGTTACTTATTCTTATTATTTTATTGGTAGTTTATTGTTCTTTCCTATTTGTTACTGGGTTTTGGTGGTGATTTATTTTCCTATTTCGTTTATCTTTCGAGGTCTATTCGTTCCAGTTTTCACCACTCCGAAATTTAGCCCAACAGCAGGGTGGTAGAGCACATATTGATGCTGTATACGCCCCTCATGTGCTACTATTTATGATTGCATTACCCAGGTCAAACATGGTTGCCAGTCAGAGCTTGATGATGAGCAAGTTGGGTGTCCTTGTGAAATTTCTGGCCAAAAGATAGCAAATTGTGAAGGAAGAACGCATGCTACCCTGAATGAATCTGGTGTAAGAAATTGTTATTCAGCTTCGTTCTAAGTTTTTTACCTAAAAGATGTGTGGAAACCGTATGGAATGCTGTCTGACAAATCTTCTCATATTTGATGAACCAAATTTTCAGAAATGTCATTACTGTTGATCAGTGATTCTCAACCACTGTGCCGCGGCACTTATATGTACCGCGAAATTTTAGATATATTGAAACTCTTGCTAATTCAAATTTTGCTCTACAAATCGACGAAACAACAGATGTTACAGGGAAAGCTCAAGTAATTTCATTTGTTAGATTTATTCACGAAAATGATATAATTCATCAATTTTTATGTTACCTGATTTTACAACTGCCAAACATATTTTTGATACAATTAGTTCATATTTAGAAGAAATTATCAAAAAACATCAAGCTCGAATTTCGCATTAAAATATTGTAGGTTAACACTCGGTCCATAAATTATCTCAAATGGTGATAGGCAGTCCGCATAATAATATCATACTACGTTGAAGTTTTGGTTCGCCTATTTTCTACTACATATTCTTGTGCATGACTGTTACTGATGCTCCAGCGTCCCATAACATCTCTGCTTTGGCATTATTCAACATTATATTACTCCAATTTCTTCCATCTTCCGTCTGGTACATCTTTTCTTCTGCCTCGTCTCGACGTTGTTCATTTCTTCTTTCACAATTTATATTCTTGACTCCACCGACGAAATGAAACCCATAGAGTCGCTGATGTTTTTTCCTTCTTCTCTCAATATAGTATATTTCTCACGGACATTGTATCTATCATTCATATTGCCGTGAGCCATTCTGAAATCCCGGCTGTTCTCGTTGTAATCTTTTCTTTCAAATTTTGAATCTTCTTCTTCTACGCACGCTATTCTATGATATCGGTGTAAAACCCTTTCAGTAACGAAAAACAATCTCGGAACCCGTGACCTTCCTTGCCACATATCAGACATTTATTTCCCATTGGACACTCATATCTTCTGTGTTCCATTTTGCCACAGCAAAAACAATCACCTTCGTTAATTTTGGGACCGATGTTTGTGGTAGTCCTCTACTTTCGTTGTACAGCCTCCTTGCTATATTCTTCATAGATATTGTTGGCAGCTATTCGGGATTATCGTATTTCTCAAGAATTTTTCTCTTGGAGATTGTTCTCGACGACTATGGTTATTTTCCTCGTATTGTATTGGTCTGCGTATAGGATGTTCGTTTCTTTTAGATCTGTGGTGACTAAATGACTCTTCTGATAATCTTCTTTGAGGTGATTTAGGCATGGTATTTTGGGTATTCTTTTGAGTTCTCATCTGCCCTCCCACAGTCACGCGCTAGTGCATGTTCTTTGACCGATTGCTTTAATAAATTCCGTTTCATTGTTTCCATTTTGTTACTTTCAAATATTTTCGCCAATGATCTCGTTTCTTCAATTTTTGTTTCTGGTTTCGTCAATAGTATCTCCCGCTGTCTCGCATCGCGTGCTTTATTTGCAATAAGGTCTTGCACAATATCTTCTTCTGATAGTCCTGAATTTACAATTTCAGCTAAAGCATTCCTTAGCCGTATCGCAAGCTGCAAACCTTTCATCATCTTCCTGTTCCATAGCTGCCAATTCTGTGATTTTGTCAGTTATTGATTTTGTAATTGTGAACGTATGTAAGAACCGCGCTTTGGCTTTCACATCTGTTGTTTCTGTTTCTCTGACGTTTTACCACAATGTCTTTGCTTCTGCCATCAATAACACATCGAAAGTGCTTGTCAATCGCTATCCATTTGTCAGCAGCCTTTCTTCTATATCCCTGATCCATTCTTCGGCTTCTTTTAAACCTCGTCCATCATATCGTCTGATGTTCAGTGTGAGCATATCTTGGCATGATTTCAGTATGCATTCCATTAGCGATTTTGTAGATTTGGAGATTGCATTGATGTTCTGATTTTCGGCGTGGTCTCCAGTTAAATCCAACTTTAAATCCATCTTGAAATCTCACATAAATTTGTTATATAACAAGTTTTTAATTTTTCACAAAAACGTGCCAACTCAATTATTTAAACAAATTCAGATATCTAACTATATATGTATATATATATATATATATATATATATATATATATATATATATATATATATATATATATATATATATATATATATATCGCCATTCGTACATCTTTTTCACTATATATTTCGATAGCATCACTATCATCATCAGGTTACCTAAATTCACGACGGATGAATAACTATACTGTATTGATAATATATAAAAAAATTATAAAATTTATAAATTTTAAATTATAAATACAAATTTTAAACAATTATTTTTTAAAAATAATTTTCAAAAGGCATGATGATATTTTTCTGATATTTAAAAATAAGGAACATGCGAAACCGTTTTTGCATTATATGAATGGATTGCATAAGAACATTAAATTCACATATGAAGCTGAGAAGGATTTATCCATAGCATTTCTTGACTTGTTAATTAAACGTAAAGATTGTTGGGTTTTTAATGCAAGTCGGTACTACGGTCTGACTCCTTTGTGTTCTTTTCCAAATAGATAAATAAATGAATAACCCAACACAAAATCTTTATTGACACTGATGTAGTTACACTTTTACACTTGTATTAGTTTACTCACACTTGATACAATCAGGTTTTGTCTGCACTTTTCAATTTGCCAACAAATCTCACGCAGGGGTAGATCTTCCAACGGGAGATGTCCCTTTCCGTTCGATTTTTTTTAAATGGTTTAATTTCTGATAACTTTAATATTTCCTTTTTCGCTCTCGTCAAACTTCTATTTTCTTTTCTTCGACCAACTGGCATTTTGTTTTCTTGCCAGTTGCTTTTATACTCGCTTGGTAATTGACTTTATTTTTGCCAATTATTTTTGGTTTTATTTCCCCCCGGGCTTCCTCTTGGAGGTCTAATTTAATTGAAGGGAATTTGCTCATTTTCTTTGACGGCGCTTATTACTTTTTATCCGGCTAAATTAATTGCCTTCCCAAAATTGGATTTCTCCGGCTAAATTAATTGCCTTCCCAAAATTGGATTTCTCAATTCGCTCGGGTTTCCCATTAGCTCGGGTTTTCCGTTAGTTAATTAATTTTTAATTAATTTTTGTTTTTTGTAATTTATTCCTTTTAGGGACCCCCCCCATTGATTTTATTTTATTATAACTGAACTCGTCTCATTATTTAGCATCCGCCCATACCAGTTTCCCCCAGAAAATATTCATTTTTTAAAATTTTTGATTTTTAATTAATATTTTGTACTTTAAATTTTTATTTTGAATTTGGTGTTTTTGTCAATTTTCACCTCATTTTTGTGCCTCTCTTGTTGAACCCCAACAAGATGAACAATATGAGACAGAAATTTACAGAAAATAAACAGATACCGGCCTCTATACTACCTCAGACTGTTTTTGTGAATTTAAATATAAAGGAAACATGGTGAAACGATTGATTTATTGATCATGGCGTTTATCTTCCACTTTTAAAAATTCAGTAAAAAGTGTAGATAAATTAGTTGAATTACTGGTGAAGAATGGCTACTCAAAACGGATTTTATTGTTAATTTTGAAAGAGACTGTTGATAAATGTATGAATAATGCGAAGGATCGTAGTATGAATGAATGTAAATTGACTGATATGTCGAATGATGTAGTGAATATGAGTATTGATACAAACAAACAAGATGAGCCAAAATATACGATAGTATTGCTGTATTCTGAAGGATATAAAGATTTCAAAAGAAAGATAGGTAAACAGCTGGGTACATTGAATTATAGAATTGTTTCAAAATCGTGCAAAGTACGTAGTATGTTTGTTAGTAAATCTCAAACGGTTTGATTCGTTTTCTCGATCTCTTCTACAGGCCATTTTAGTTGTCTACCAAATTGTTTTTGCAACTCTATAACACCAATTACCTCTGGAGTCATATATCGTACTATCGTAAACTTTACTCTTCTTTCCTGTCATTTATTCTTATTTCTAATATTGCTTTACCTTTCGTTTCTAAAACACTATTATTTACACATCTCAATGTATCAGTCGTTGTTGTTAGTTCTACAACTTTACTTTTCTCAAATTTGCTCCAACTCATGACATTTACTGTAGCTCCTGTATCGAGCAGGCATTCCATCTTCTGGTCTTGTATTCTAATAGTTACACTTGGTTGGCCTTGCAATTTATCATAACTAATAATATCATTTTCCATTCATCTAATGTGAGTATTTGTATTTTTTTTCTTTCTCTTTCTGCCAAATCCTTTTTATGAATCTGTTCACTTTCCTTATTACATTATTTTCCTCTTCCGTTACCTCTGTATATTTCACATCTTTTTCTATAATACATGATATTTTACTTTTATTATAATAATTAATAATTTGGGAGTCAGCATCACTGTTTAATACACTGCCCCGACTATCTCCTCTTCTATCGGGGCGTTGCTATTAGGGTATTCTCTGTATTTATCTTCTATTCTTTCATCACTTGGTTCGTCTATGAATGCTACGTATCTCTTGTCTGCTTGTCTTGTTTCCTTTCTCGTTCCTTGATAACAATTCCCTGCTTCTTATCGTTCTTCTTGTCTTCCAAAATTCTCATTGATTCTCCGATATCTCATTCTCTCCAAATTTGTGTTACAATCTGCCTCTCAAGCTACATCTCGTACATCTTATTTTTTTACAATCTCTTCTCACGTGTCCAGTGGTATCACACGCATAACATTCGACTACCTTTCTCTGCATCTGTGAACACTGACTTCTTACATATCCTTGTCTTCCACATGTAAAACATGTAACTACCTTCTTTATTATGCAATCTCTACTCAAATGTCCTACCTTGTGACATGTCCAACATTCGTTTTTATTTCTGTTCGGTCTTTCTTCTCGATACTCTCTCGTCTCACTATTATATCTTGGTGATACAATATTTCTAGCTTGATTTGTAACCGCGTCTCTGTAATTTCTTGTTATATTCTATTCTGGTCTTCTTTCTCTCACTGCGTAGATCTCTTCTGCAACTATACGAGATTCGTGTAACTTCTTGATTTTTTTCTTCACTTCTGTTGTTCCTTTGTGTCACTTAGACACAATTCTCGTTTCAAAGTTTTCTCGGCTGCACAGTGTACCAGCAGATATTATGTTAAACTTTCCTTATTTAGCTCATGCCCCAATATTTTATCGACTAACTCGTCTATTATAGTAAAATATTTATCGGGCTCTTCGCTCGTCTGCCTATAAGACATAGCAGATTGTCAATCCTCTGCTAAACTTGTTTTCTTGACGAATGCCTTTCGCAATCTTTCCTTATAACATTTGATATTTTGGTCAACTCTTGTATATATCTCTCTGATCTGTTTGTCTATCAGTAATTCGATAATCACTTCTTGTCTTGAAGTAGGCATTAGTACCATTTTAAAATATCTATCGCATTCTTTAATGAATGTTTCAACATCATCTCCTCTATGATAATCATTTGTGAATAGCTTCTTTAGGAAGAAATCCATAGACGTGGTCAACATATTAGAAGCTGCTAACACATCTTCTAAATTGTTTTCTAAATCCCGTTCAAAAGTTAACGACATAATTCCAAGTATTTATTATATGACATATTGTATAATTCTAAACAAATTTTCAGCGTTGAATAAAATATTTTAAAAAACATTTATCAAAATTTCAATATTTAAAATATATTTATTTAAAAATTTTTCATTAATAAAACTTCTTTTTTAAAAAGCTATTTTAATTTTTAATTCAAAAATTTCAACTTAAAAAATCAAATTTAAAAATTATTTAAAAGTTATTTTAATAGTCAATTATTTACAATTTAAAATTATTTTGATAAATCATTGAAATATTTAACTCTCAGCTGAAAACATCTCACAGGGATAAAAATATAATCCAAATTTGACGAAGTAGAAAAAGATGAAATGTCCACGCTAGCTCATTAGATTCTGGATAAAACTTTGGGAAATGAAAATCCGGCACTCTGTACTGATTTAAAAATTGATCATTAGACCAACAGGGAAATCCTGTGTGAAACAAGTGATTACAATTGAATTTAAACATCGCATTGACAATAATAAAATAAAATAAAAATGGAAATTAATATTGTAATGCATGTAAAAATGCTTGTGCATGTAAAATTATCATCTAATATAACATTTGGCAACAAAACATATAATAGTGGAGGGGGAAGATTCTGAGATCTGATTGCAAAGTCAATCGGTTTGGTCGATGGTGGAGTGGACTTGTCTACATGGTACCAAGGGCGAAATTTGTCTGCCATCAGAAATCACATCAGATACTTTGTTAAAACCTTTATTTAAAAAGTCTAATAATAGTTTGTATAACAATAATAACATATCCAATTAACGTTTGTCTAATTTCAACTTTATTAATTATCCAATTACATTTTTGTGATTTCTCCCAATCAACCGTTAGGCTTTCAATAAAATTAATATTTATTAGAATATCTCCCTTTTCTTCAGAAATTCCAGTCAAATCCATTCCAAATGGCAGTGAAGAAAATATCCAACATTTTACTCTTATTCGGTATGAAAACTTTAGTTTTTTAATTTTATAAATAATAACAAAAATTGAATTTTATTAGGAAAACACTTTTATTTCTTTTTTTAATATTTTTCATTTGAATTCGATTATTTTAAACAATTCAATTTAATTTCATATATAATATTAATAAAATAATAAATTATATATCCATTGTTCGTTATTATTATTATTATTATTATTATTATTATTATTATTATTATTATTATTATTATTATTATTATTATTATTATTATTTCTAACATTTTTATATAAAACGAATTTATGTATAAAAGCTGTGAATAATGGGAGATTTTATATTTTATATGTAAACTTTTGTATGTTATAAAAATATAACGCGACCCCGAATTTAGAAAGAAAATACTCATAAAAAATTAAAATTAAGGGAAATTCAATCAGATAAGCGTTTGATTAGGTAATTAAAAGTAATATATAGGTTATATTCATGACAATAAATTTAATTAATTTAACCGTTTGCGGACGGTAGGCTAGCTGTGCTCTCCTTAAATGGCTTATACAATAGCGGACGGTAGACCAGCGGTGCTGGTCACGAATTTTGTTCCAGACGTTCTACAATGCTGGCCAAAATTTAAAAAAGTCATACCACGATATCGGGCATTCGTATATTAAAAAATTATGCTAAAATATATACTACTTATTAAAATTAATTCCGTCCGCAAACGGTTAAACCAAAATTTAATAAAAATAAAATGTTAAAAATTGTCGCGTTATATTCGGGCTAATATGGTAATTTCTCATTCATAGAAACTTAAATAAGTAAATTAAAATAAAAAGGAAATGTGTTGCATACAAAAAGTGCACTGACTGACAAATAAGAACAATAAATTTTGCACAGATGAAGTTAGGAAACAGAAAATGGTTATAGGAGTATTTATTTTTTATTTTTTCAGACATTTCAAGTCTATTTTGAATAAATTTTTATACTTCAAAAGCTTGAATTTTATAATTTAAGGTTGGTATGTCATAGGCTTTTGGTTGATCCTATGCCTGTAATAAGTTTTATAAAATATTTTTGAAAATAATTTCGACCTATTAATTGACTGGAAAAGAATTTGAAAGTTTTTTTCGAAAATGATGTATTGTTTTGTTTTAATTCAATGCATTGCGTCATTATAACAAAATAGAACAGTTTTTGGAGTGTACTAAATATGTGGTAATATAGAAATTGTAAAGAAAATTATAATTTCCGAATTTTAGGGCCGGTTTTTGAAAAAATGTGGAAAATTGTGTCTCTAGAACTTTCAATTTGAACATAACAATAATAATTTTTTCATTTAGGTATTGTGCATATAATGTTTTTCTACTGTGACTGTTAACATCACAAATGTTTCTTTTTACTAGTAATTATATTTGATGTGATAAGCACTGAAACATGGTGCAGCACATAGGGAAACATTGCAGTCGGGATAAAAGTATCTGGTTTCCTTACGTGCCTTTTTACCATTTGGATCTAAACTTTACTCTTTCTAGTTGGTGCCTGTTTATTGGGATTCGACGATATAAACATAGTAAAATGTCTGTCAGTAAGACTGAAAGGTTTTCGATGGTCTGTTTTTTGCTAGATAGATTTGCGAGTTATATTATTTTAGGCTTGAACTCATTAAAGATATAATAGTCTACAGAAAAGTATCTCAAATAGACGACCTTCAACAAGCTCCACTTTTCTCTCGCTTATTATCAGGCTATTGTTTCACTCTCATAATTCAAGGAACACAAATTAAGCAACCTCAACGTAGATAAGTATTACGTAATGATCACATGTGCCTCATAAATAACCTCAAAAATAATCTCCCTCTATTGCATTATTAATAAAAATGTTTTGTCAGTCATTTTTAATGATTATTAATGATAAAATTAAAATTAAAAAAAAATAAATTTTCAAAAGAAAAGCCGGGAATGAAATGGTTAAATTGTAATTATTGTTATTTATTTGTAACAAATAAGTGAAAGTCAAGCTTGATAAAATTTCCGGTCTAGTTATATTATTTATTATTAACTTTAATCATTATTTTTCATAAATTATTTATTTATTTTTAAGATAACCGACAATCGAATGATACTTTGTTTAACTGAATAGGCAATGCAAAAAAAACAACTGAACACCGTTTTTATTCTAAAATATATTTATATTTTACATATTAATGAAGAATATTTTGTTACAAATTCCCCGTCATAGTTATTTCTAGTGCACCGTTTGTTAATAAAATATTTTAACAAAAATATTTTGTTTCAATTTTATTATTAAGGTGTTTTCAATTGACGGTTTCCGTTTCATTTGAAGTTTATTAAATTAATTAAAATTAATAATAATTTAATAAACATAAAAACAATTAAAGGATAATTTAAGCCTTCTGCTACAAATAATATATTTAATATAAATGAAAATAATTTGACTATAAGATAGAATTGAATAGGATTGAAAAGAATAGACAAGGTCTATCTTATAGTCGAAATTTTTTCATTTGTATTAAATATATTATTTGCAGCAAAAGGCTTAAATTATCATTTAATTGTTTTTAAATTTAATTAATGCTGCTACCAAGTAATCATCACTTTATAATTTAATGAACAGTTTTATGAATGTATGCTGTTGACTGATGTTGCTTGTTGAATTCTTTATTTATGCATTACTCATCATTGAAAGAAATTCCTAATAATATTTTTCTGAATAATAAAATATAGACAAGATCAATTTGAACAAATAAATATCATAATTTAGCTTTTAATTATAGACGTAATTAGTACCAAAAATAATATTGTTAATAATACTAAAATTTAAAAATTAAAATTAAAAAAAATAAAAAATCGAAAAAATTATAAAAATAATGTATAGTTTACAAATAATAAGAGAATCTAAAAGCAAATATAAACTAAGCAAGTATATAAAAATAAATGAATAAAACAAGAATTAAAAACTTTTAAGAAGAAAATAAAACAACCATGGAGAATTGTGTGAAATTTTTTTGGATTGAATTGGCAATTATTTTGATAAAGAAGTGAGTCAAATGCAGAGGGTTTACTAAGCCTGGTTTACGGTTATTAATGTATAAAAATCTTATTTTTTTGTTTATCTTTGATCTGTTTATGTTTTCTTTAAAAATGTTATTTATAAGATATCGTGTACCTTATATATTGTCTTGACTTATTATTGAATTTAAAAAAGGTGAAAGGTGAAACCAAAAGATAAATAAATCTTAAATTATCATTTGAAAAAGACAGTGCCGGAATATTTTGTTAAATATAAAAAACATTGATCTGTAGTAGAAATGGAAATAAATAAAATTCTAAAATCATAAAAAGTCAATTTATAGAATTTGTCTCATCAAATCCATTACTGAATTTGTCCAGGAAATTTACCAAAGCTCTCGACGAATTCCGTAAAATTTTTAATTCGTATTCAATATCAAAAAATGATTTGCGAATTTACAAATATTTTGTTGAAATTAATGAATCCTAAATTGAACAAAATTTAAGTTTGAGTTTAATAAATAAAAAATAAAAGAATTATGTAAATTTCGTTTTGATAAAAACAAACAAAAAAATAAACATTGTCAGTGAAATCTTTAAAACTTAAATTAATGGTAATAAATAATAATTAAATCATTTGTAATATAGAGTTCATTGAGAAAGTAATTATTCATTTCACGTCCGCTAGAATCATTAAAACAACAGCAAATATTATATTTCCAATGACAAATATTTTATTTGTTGTTTTGATGGATTAGATATATCGTGTAACATAATAACTTTTCATGGTAATTTTATTTTTAAATTTTTAATTTACAATTGACGAAGAATATTTGTACAATCTAACTTTTTTATATAATCATGACATTATTTATTATTATTATTATTATTATTATTATTATTATTATTATTATTATTATTATTATTATTATTAGTACTATTATTACTATTATTACTATTATTAATATTATTGTTATTATTATTATTATTATTATTATTAGTATTATTATTATTATTATTATTATTATTATTATTATTATTATTATTATTATTATTATTATTATTAGTATTATTATTATTATTATTATTATTATTATTATTATTATTATTATTATTATTATTATTATTATTATTATTATTATTATTATTTAATTTTCGACACATTAATTTTTCTATCCGAAAATTAATGTGCAGAATACAGTAAATACTTGTGTGTTGAGTGTTTTTAAATAAGCTTTTGTGTATTATATGTATTGATTGTTGTGTTAAATTAAATAATTAATAAAAAATTTTTAAATTATTAAATTAAATTTTAAATGTTAAAATTTTCAAAAAATAATATATTTTTTTATAAAATGAAAAAAATTTTTTATATATAATTAAATTTGTTTAAAATCCTTAATTTAATGAGTTATTATATCCCACCTGATGATGACAGGAAAACTGTCGAAATTAATCGTGAAAAGAATGTTTGATTGGCGTTATCTTATAATTAAATCATTGCCATGTATGTTTAACTATTTATTCAATAATAATAATAATAATAATAATAATAATAATAATAATAATAATAATAATAATAATAATAATAATAATAATAATAATAATAATAATAATAATAATAATAATAATAATAATAATAATAATAATAATAATAATAATAATATTTGCTGATCTGTTATATAAGTTTTTGAAACTCCTTTATAATGAGATTTCCAAATAATAAATACAAAATTTTATATTTTTATATTTATATTTTATTTTATTTTGGAAGCGCTTAAAATATTTTACTTTACTTAGAAAAGACTTTTATTTTTTATTCAACTTTTATTTGCTCTTTTTGATCCGGTAAAATTTCATTTATAGATATATAGATATTTTATTTATTTATATAAATATGAAAAAGATAGAACTATAAAAGATAAAAGAAATTTTATTTCATTTTGCTTGAAATTTGGAACAATCATATAGTAAGACAATCAGAACAAGAATAGGATGAAAAGTCATTTTTCTTAATTCTTAACTTTTTTAAAAAATATTGATTAAATTTAAAATTTTTAAGATAATCTAATAATAATATTTTATATTCATTTATTTTCACTTTTAATATTGTTAACATTTACAGTAGTTGCGTGTTACATCATTGAAAATGCAATTGGTGAAAGGTTGAATTACAATGACATGATCAATTACAGGTATTTTCATCATTCTTATTCTTCATCTTATTATTATTATTATTATTATTATTATTATTATTATTATTATTATTATTATTATTATTATTATTATTATTATTATTATTATTATTATTATTATTATTATTATTAAACAATTAAATACAAATATAAGCCTTTTACTGCAAAGTATATATTAAAATTTTATTGTTTAACATTGTATAAATGCTGCTACCAAGGAATCATCACTTTATATTATTATTAATTATTATGTATCACGTCTGTGCGCATATGTATTAGAATTTGTATTTGTCTATGGGTCCGCACACTGGCGCAAGTAGTCGAGTTTTGAATTTTGAGTTTTTGTTTAAAGAGGTAGATTTTTGTAATTTTTTTTTATAATTTTTATAACTTTATAATTTTGAATTGTTTCAAAGAAAGACATTATGAGAGAAATTATACAGTTTTAGAACCACTACTAGAAGAGAAATTGTTCGAGATATTAAACAAAAGCTTTCGTATATTGCACTTGATTTTTAACATAAAATGAAATCAGCAGCTTCTAAGTCATCTTTAGAAAATGGCTCGAAATTGAAAACAAAATAGGTGAGTAAGGAGAAACCCAGAGAGAAAGATGCCCGAAATGACCAAATCAATTTGATTGAGAAAGAATTTAATTATAGGTTGAGTTTAAAAAGAGCAACCAAGTCAACATAATTGCCAGTGTGTCGAAGAAAGAATCTTGACAAATTCAAAAGTAATTGGAAGCGATTTTAAACTTAGTAATAGCCAATGAAGTTGAGTCTTAACATATCAGAAAGGAAGATCTCCTATTGGAAAACATATCGTTACGCCATACTAAGATTTAATATTGAAAATTGTGCAGAATAAAAAGTGTTACTAAAAGTGGTGCAAAGTGTGTGTATAATAAAAGTGTAATTGTGGTAATTTCGAATAAGTATTATTGTGTTGGGTTGTTCGATTTTCTCAATAAAAGGACTACAAGGAGTCGAGCATTGATACCGACTTGCATAAATACCCAACATTATTATTATCATTGTTATTATTATTATTATTGTTATTATTATTATTGTTATTATTATTATTATTATTATTATTATTATTATTATTATTATTATTATTATTATTATTATTATTATTATTATTATTATTATTATTATTTATCTAATTTTCAGTAATAAAATATTATTATTTTCAAAGGATTGATATAAAATAATCCATTAACTATTCTTTTTAAGTTTTCTACAGAATTCTTATTTCTGGAGTCGCTTAATTATTTTGGTATGCTTTGGATTATTCTTTAAACGTTTCATTTTATACCACTATTTATATTTAGTTATAATATAACTATTTATTATGTTCAGCTTGTTTTATTCAACTTTTAATTTAATGTATAATAATTTATAAAATATTTCAATCTTTATATATAAACTAGATCAGAAATAGTGATCTGAACTGAATGTCATGATCCAGTGAAAATTACACAGTATTAGTCTAGTCATGATAACATCGGCCTCTCATTAAACTTTGAACTTGAAGGTTGCTTGGGATTTTTTTATTTTGAAGTTTATTCAAAATATTATTAAAAGATCTCTGATAAATATTATGCTAAATGGAAAAGGTTTTACGTTGAAAATTATTTCTCATCAGCAAAAAATCAAGAACAAAAATGTGATAAAAAAAAGTCTTTAATAAAACAGATGGTTAAAACATTACATTTGTTAATGACATTATTTATAATTTTTATCCATTTTTTTTATCAGAAAATATACGAAAAATTAGTGAATAGAAAATTTAAAATTAAAATGAAATTGACAAAATTGATGTTAAATATTAGATAAAATATTGATCGATAATCTAAAAAAAATGAAGATAAATGAAATTTTGAAAAAGATTACTAATAAAAGATATTAAAGATTTTGTTTTGCTCGGTATTTGATAAAAAATTAATAATAGCTTAAATTACGATAAAATAGAAAATAATAAATAATTAAAATTTACAAATGGTTATTTCAAAAAAAATGACATTTTAAATTTATATTAAATATTAGTATAATCCCCCATCAAGTATGACGGGAAAAATGATAATAAAAATAAAGTTCATTTTTTGTAAATTTTATTTTTTAAATTTTTCAAGTAACTTAAAGTTAAATTTTAAATGTCAAAAATTTCATTATAAACTATATTGTGAGTGAAGTTCCTTCTAATTTTTTAGCAACTTTCCTGTTATGGCCTTGGAGTGATGAATATTTTTATGTTGTCACGATTCCTTGATCTCGATAAAGCTACGTAAAGTTGTCCATGTGAGAAAACCGGGTCGTTTGAAAAGATAAATTATATACTATATTAAATATTATATTTTGAAGTTTGATTTAGTACATTGAAGTTTAATCAAATTTATAAATTTATTATATTGTTCATCTTTGATCTAATTTTAATTTTTTTCAAAATTTTGCTTTCATTACGGTTATAGATCTTTTCATAATTAACACACATTTTTGACTCTTTAGCTTCATCTAAGAATAATGAAAATAAATCACATTTATCTTAAATGGTGAAAGAACACGACTAAAAGTAATATTTTATCTTTTCAGATTTAAAGAAAAGAAATGGTCTCCAGTCAGAGAATTCCAAGGAGGAGTGTTAGAAATTAAAAGATCTCCGTCGAGATTTAAACTCTATGATCAAATGATGCAATGAACATTCAAATAAAAATAACTAATAATCATTAAGCGTAAAATCATAAAACAAAGATATTCATGTGGTGAATTTTAAAATAAATTATTTGGTGGTTGATTTATGATATACAAGTTCAAAGGTTTGGAGCATTATGTTTAATAGGATAAAATTATAAATAAAATGCACTTCTAATATTATTCCCTTCTTTGTTGCCTTGAAAATCTGGATGAAAATGGTTAGGTTGATTGAAAATGATATTTTGATTCATCTATAATCGAGTCACTTTTCATATAATGTTCATATGTCTAACATGTATTTTTACTCACTTTATATTAACTTCGCTGATGTTTGTATGTGCCATGCAAAAATTTATGAGGCCAAATTAACCTACTTTTCGTGATAGGTTTGAGCTGAAATTTTGCCAAGTAAATTCGTTATCGAGAACACTGCATGCTATCAAAATTTCAGATCGATCCGATCACGGAAAGTTAAAAAATATTGATATGTCAAATCTAGTGTTAATTCCTTATTTCAATATAAATTCTTATTTATTCATTAACTTCGGATTAAATAGATAACGTAATTATATCTAAAATATGTTATATAAGTTTGAACCTTATGTCCATATAGGTACTTAAAGTGCAAAATATTTTGAACAATTTCCTTTAGGAGATTTCGAGTTGACATTTTTCAATATATTATATGAAATATAATATAAATTAAGAGAGTGAAATATAGTGAGAGTTTCAAAAACTATGTTTTTATGGTAATTTTTTTCTTTTCTGTTTCATTTGTCATCAGTGTTAGTTGATGCCATTTAACTATTTTTAAATCTGATAGCTTTTTGTAAAAATCCAGCCTTGTGTCGGTATCCTTCAATAGTAGTGTACTATGACCGTTTGGATTCAACCTCATAAGGGGATTGCATAATCTTAGGGCATTTAATTGTGATATAATTTTTATAATATATACAATTACGTAATTATTGAGTTTAACACATGATTTATGCTTAGTTAGTTATTACACAATCCGCTGATTTCCCGTACTTCTATAATTTTATTCGTCATGTAATTCATGGATTTTATATACCACTCACTATTACATATGATTTTAGGATTATTTTAAAATCAGATTTTAAAGTTATAATGTAATATGAGTGATCCAATAAGCATTGACAGATGATGTAATGATAATGTAAGCCTGGAAATATGACAATGGTCGAATGAGATTTGACAAATACCGTGAAGGTTAGTCAAGGAATTTGAGAGGTCCTTAGGAGAGTGAATAAATACTGTGAGGGAGATATGAAAAATCCTGGGATGGTTAAGCGTCAGTGGTCCGATTTCCAGATAGATGTCTCCCGGTTTGTTGTATTTGGAACAATTAATTGGATTCTTTTTAAGCCAAGAACACCCAAACAATTTCAAATAAACATAAATTCTACAATATATATTTGATATAAAATATTTATTCTAACAAAATAAAGAGTATTTCAATCTATAAAACCCACCTATCGAATCAATAAAGCCTTAATTGAATTCATAATTTTATTCTGCTACTTTCTTCATAAATAATAAAATTTTTAAAAGATTTCTACGTATCGAAAGTTTACATTCATTTTTTACCATGTGATGTGTTTGTGTGTTCAATTTATTTTTAATTCATGCATTAAATTTTTCACACAGGTAAGTTTGAGTGTTTCAATAATATAATTTTAT
The DNA here is from genome assembly GCA_959609185.1 of Schmidtea polychroa. Taxonomy (NCBI): domain Eukaryota; kingdom Metazoa; phylum Platyhelminthes; order Tricladida; family Dugesiidae; genus Schmidtea; species Schmidtea polychroa. The sequence continues at coordinate 67,787 of CAUHTR010007869.1, forward strand.
TGGCATTATTTGTACTATATTATTTTGAGATAATGCTTCTACGTGAATGGGAGCCTTATTGCGAATGAGATGTTATCCAGTGACATTCAATTTCGTTGTGACTTCATTTATAAAAGATTGGTAGGTGTCCTTTTTGATGAAAGCCTACAATTAATTTCTTAAAAATTGATCCTTTTATGCCAATAGGAAGAACCAGTGACATTTTTGACCCTCTATTAGTTCCAGCTGTGTCAAAAATTCCTTTCCCTTTTAAGTTCTTTCTTTTAAAGTTTTAGTAGTTTATGTGTCGCGCAAGCCTTCTTCTAGGAATCGCATCACATATTCCATTTTCATGTTGAGGAGACGATCAGAATTTCGTGCTGCAAAACATGTTCTAACTTTTCAAAGAAATAACTTGATTCTTTAAAACTGGAAAAATTGTTGATTTTAATTGCATAAGATAATTACCGCATTTCTTCAAGTGATGAGTAAAACATTCTTCAAGAAAGTCTAAGATTTATTTCCGTGTTCGGAAATTCTTTCTTTCCGTCACTTTTTCCTTGTAATATTTGACCGATTTTTTGATTTTATGCGATTCCAAATAATATTCCAAAATCACAATAATTGATGATTCTTGTTTAGCTTAATTGTAAAGTCCTATCAAAATAATATTTTTTAACTTAATTTTAAAAGGACCTACGATTTACAAGTTTATTCTCAGCATCTAATACAACTGTAGAAAGTCTTGGCTTCATTATTTCAAAAATATCTGAAATTCTGTAAAAATTTGAAATTAATTGTAACTTAAAGAATAAATTTTAAATAATGCAAAAAGGCAAAGTTTTTACCGAAATTTCAGAATTATCTGAAACGCAGTAAAGGATAATTAAATATATTAAAACTATTAAATAAATCTTACGAAATTTTATTTTCTCGACGTCTCAAAGTAGAGTTGTCTGAATTTGTGCTATTTTTTTCAATAAATATATCAATAATAAAAATTTAAAATGTAATTATTCTATGCAACATTTCTACATTTCAAAAGTTAACATGAATTTTTTACCACGTGTTGTGTTGTGTTAAAGTGTTTTTTCTACCACTCATTCAATTTCTATAATAAATGTTTTGACATTGAAACAAAATACATCAAAATACACGTAAGTTTGTGTGTTTCCATAATATAGGATTATTGATTTGTTTAATTTCAAAGATGTTATTATACTGTGCAAATAACTGAATAACAAATTAGTATGTAGAATTAATGAATTTTCACCAGACCGGTAAGTTTTATGTTTCCTATAATATCATCAATTGACAATTCATTTATATTATGGGTGTTTTTTATCAAATGCAACGCGGTATATATAAATAAAAAATAAATATATATAAAATTCTTTATTGTCATTATTTCTCTTTAAAATTATTTATTTTTTGTTCACATTTGATCTGTTTTCTTTTCAAAATTTATTTATCATCATTTTCTTTCTAAGAATAAGTATTATATAAAAATTTGTTTAAATAAAAATATACATCATAATATAATTAAATCTTTCATCAATTTAATTCCCGGCAAACGCCTAGAAATGATAATTATGAAATATTTCATAATTTACATGTAAATGAAGCGTTTAATGAAAAGCTTTTGAATTAGCAATATAATATAAAATTTTTTTCGAAACTTGGATACGCCTGAATGATATAAAAATATAATCAAATTTTGAGTTAATAACAAGAATGCATGGAATTAAATTAAATTACTAATTATAATATTTATTAAATATATTCTGTAAATAAGTATGTAAATATAAAGAATAAAGGTAATCTATAAATTAAATTTATACATAGGAAATATATTCGATTATTCATTGTCAATATCAATATTAATTATTTAGATCAGTGTTTCTCAAACTTTTTTCTGTCGTAGACCGGTTATTTTTTCCTAATCCAAAAACATAAATTTTAATAAGTAATATTTATTAAAAAAGTAACAATATAAAAAAATTATTAACGAATACACTAATGTGACGGATGTGCCTGTTTGTTTTTAATAAGTATGTCAATCCGTGGTTCAATTGTGGATAATGCCACGCGCAATGGTGCACAAATATCTAAACAATTCCGGTATTTGTTTTAAAAAATAAATAGAAGAGTTATCGAAAACACACGTTAGCACCCAGTATTTTAGTTAAAGTTACCTTTTAGTTTATAGCAAATAAACCTTATGATAGATCTGTGCTTATTTCTTAAATATTGCCTATTTGTGCTATTGTAAATATTTTAACGCTTAAAAATATAATAAAATTTACAAAAATGTTCTGCAGACCGGCACCAGTTCGTGGACCACCACTTTGAGAAGCACTCATTTATATTATTTATCACAAGCCGTTTGTTAAAATACTTGGAAATGAACATCATAAAATTGTCAAAGTATTTTGTTTAATAAATAACTCCTAGTTAATTATTATAGATTCAGTATCAGAACTTCTATTAGTTATTCACCATTAGAAAATCACACGCGTAAATTTTTAAGAAGATTCATTTATAATTCCAATCGAAATTTCCACCATAGATATAAGCGGTTTATATAAACCTTAAAACTAGATACTGATGATGAGGACTTAGGCATGATTTATTTTAAAAAAAGCACTAGGTCCTAAAATATATTAAGCTAAATCCAAATGATCAAATCCGTTCATAAAATCCAGTCAAAATGTGCTCAGGGTGACTCGGGGTGTCGAAGAATCAACAATCACCATGATTAATTTACCGAGCAACTCTTAATTTTCTATACATTCGAGCAAGTAGTTTTAAATGAAGTAAGATACATTGAGATTTAAGTCTAACTGTCCATCTTTACTGTTATGAAGTTAAAGTCTCAGATTAGTTAATAAGTTATATATACCACTTATTAATTAGCTATATTAATTTTAGTAGTAACAATTGTAAAAAAAACTCTAATCTCCGGCAAAATAAAATTCATAATATAGTGATTTAAAAAGGTAAACCATTATTAAATCTGAAAATATGATGGACAAGACAGAAAAGTCTACCAAATTTGCATTTAAGATAACAGGCATACAAAACAAACAAACACGACATAACAAGTACTTTGGTTAATTTTTCGAAGACATTTTAAAGGAATGTGATTTGGAAATGAATTGTAAAATTTTGAAAATTGGTAAATATTTTATATTTAATAAAACCTTTAGAAATTATTTTTAGTCTTTAATAGTCTATTATTTATACTAGTACATTGGAAATCTCATTATTAGTTATTGCTCTGAATAAAATTTTTAATAAAACTAGTACTAGGTATTATTTTATGTGTTTTTGATTTAATTTTATTGTTATATAAATCTCCTAAGGTCAATCATAAATGATCCCTTTATGATTTTCAGAATGCATTTTCATATAATTGCCAATTATTATTATAAAACTACTTACTTTTGATATTTAATCCAAAATTAATGTTCTATGGGATAAAATTTATGAACACAAATTTCATGTACTGCGCTTGATAAAGTTAGTGCCATAAATTTGTATTGCATAGAAAATACATTCAAAATTTTTAGTCATAATGAAAATAAATGAAATATCAAAAGAAAACCGATAAAAGGTGAACAAAAATTAAAGGATAATTTATTTCTATTTTATTATTTTATTTTCAATTTAAATTAATTCAAAAAGAATATTCTTATTTGTTTAAATGAATTTAAACTTAAAATTGTAAACATAATTCATATGAAATGAGCCATTAAGGTTTAAAACTTAAATTTAAAAATTAAAATCATTATTAAATAAAGTTTTAAATAAATTAAATATAATTTTAAATTTATTGAAGAAATTAATTTTAGGATTTTTATGTCAGAAAATAATTCGTGTGCTTTAATAAACGAGATTTCAAATAATTCTAATGTGAAAAGCGAGGAAATTACCAGTATCAACAGTGATCAAACTGAATCGGTTAAATTTAATAATGGCGTCACTGTTGATGCATTGGGTGGAAGTTTCTGCATTCCAAAATGTAATTCATTGAGAAAACGAATATCTACAGATACTGAATCTGAAATAGAGAATGAAAATAAAGTTGAAAAAACTGAAAATGCATCCGATGATAGCAATAAATATGTAAATGGAAGTACAAACTGCTCAAATGGATCATTGTCAAATAATAGTACTCCAGTCAAAGCAACTCAGAAAGCTAATAAACACAATCTTAGCAGTTCGATTTTTAATCATGATTCAGAATCTAAACGCATTCACATGGAGAGTAAATTGAATATAAATCAATTAAATCCGAAAGATTACTTATATAAATACATGTACGTTGAAAAATATGAAAATGGCGGCGGTTACATACTACATGCGTATCAGGATGAATTGTCTCAATTAGACAATTCCGATTTGGAGTTGTTTGTTAATCGCTATTTTAAATGTCTTTTCCGAGAAACCCAAAACAATAACAACCATCCATATTCTCTCTATTGTATCGGTATTATACACGCATCGGCCAGAAAACTTCCAGATCTATTATCATATCTTGCTGATAAATATGACAGTCTTATTGTCAAAACCAATTTAATGGAATTTAAAAACGATGTACAAACCGTGACTGTGGGGGAATATGCCAAAAATGTGTATAAAAATTATAAAAATGGCCTCTTTCGTTACGGGCCGCTGCATTCGGTGAGTCTCGTTGGGACGAAAGGTGAAGAAACTGGTGGCTATTTCAAGGATATTATTAAACATCTCGAACGAAATCCATTTTTGAAACAAGTGATGCCTTGGGGACCGTTATCGAAATTATCGGGAATGTCGCCGTCATTGAGCAATGATGGGCCGATATTGTGGATCAGGCACGGTGAACAGGCGGTGCCCAGTAGTACAAATAAAAAGAAACGAAAAATTAGGTTTGAAAATTAATTAATTAATTATTTTTTAATTTAATTTAATGAATTTACTTATTTATTATGGTTATTGATTATTAATAATTTTATTTATTATTATTTTAATTTGTTACAATTAAATTAAATTTATTATTATTTCTTTTAATAATTGTTTTTATTATTAATTAATTTTTACTAATTGTTTTTATTATTTTTAAATTTATTTTCTAAATTTATTTAATTAATTATTTTTTTATTATATTTTAATAATTGTTTCTATTATTAATTTTTTTCACTAATTATCAAAGTTTATTATTAATTATATTTTAATTTTATTAATTAATTTTTACTAATTGTTTTTATTATTTTTAAATTTATTTCTAAATTTATTTAATTAATTATTTTTTATTATTTTTTAATAATTGTTTTTATTATTAATTTTTTTCACTAATTATTATTATTAATTATATTTTATTAATTAATTTTTGCTAATTGTTTTTATTATTTTTTTCATTAATTATTAAAGTTTATTATTAATTTTCTAAATTTATTTAATTAGTTATTTTTTTAATTATATTTTAATTTATAATTTTAATTATTAATTTATTGCTTTTTAAATCTTTATTATTCGTATTTTTTATTTTTCTCTAATTATTAAAGTTTATTATTAATTAATTTATTGTTAATTTTCTATATTTTATTTAATTAGTTACTTTTTAATTATATTTTTATTATTAATTTATTGCTTTTTAAATATATAACAATTTATTAATTGTTTTTTAATTTTTATTTGTTTACCAATTATTAATATTTTAATCAATTAAAAATAATTAATTAGAAAAATTATGTTACATTTTAAATAATATTTTAATATTTAATTTAATATATTTTTTGCAGGAAAAGGCTTTAATTATTTATTTAATAATTTTTAATAATTTATTTATAATAATTTATTAATTAATTTATTAATTAATTCAATATTTATTATAATTTTAATTTATTGTTAATAATTAATAAATTAGCAAAATAATTTTAATTATTTTAATTATTATTTTAGATAATAATTAATAAAATAATTAGTATATTATTTATTTATTATTGTTATTGAATTTTATTAATTGTTTTTATTTTTTTATTATTTTCAACTACTTTTTAATAATTTTTATTTATTAATGTTATTGATTAATTTTTTTAATTATTAATATTATTTTCAATAATTAAAGTTTTATTATAATTTAATTATTAATTTTCTAAATTTTATGTAATTATTTATTTTTTAATAATATTTAATTAATAAATTTTTTATTTTATTATTTTAATTCATTTTAATTTATTATTATTTTTTATCAAATATTTTATTTAATTTTTATTATTATAATTATAAGAATTCAAGATGTCATTGAAACTTCAAAAATCTGCTCGCTGTAAAATCGAATATATTAACAACTTTATTTTCTTGCATATTTCTGAACATATAGCATTTTTTATTACATTAAATTACACACATAGATTTTAATATTTAATTTACTAATAATTGATTTTAGATATTACCAATAATCCAGTGACAATTAATTTGAAATTTGATTAATTTAATATTAATAATACTTACTTAATATTAATATTAATAATCCTCTTGTTTAAAATGTTTTAACCATTCAATATTTTTGATCAAATGTTTTCCTTTCACATTTTCTACTCCATTCGCGTAATTTTATAATTATTTTATTTCTTGCTTTTATTATCATCAATACTTGATTATTCATTCTAAATTCTCTATCTATTCATTCTCAGTTTACTGTCCCCCAATATATCATATTCTATTTTATTATTATTGCACTTTACCTTATTCTCATTCATCTGCTTTCTATTTATTTTTATTGTTATTAATATACAGCATTTATCTCAGATAAATTACTGTTTATAACATTGCTCCAATCACCTCGTTCTGTGCTGAATACTCAGGATTTGGGACTTTTGTTGGGAATTTGTTATCGTTGATTTAAAAGAATTAATTTTCATATGTCCACATCTGTAACAACTTCTTTGGCCATTCTCGACTAACATAACTGATCGCTTGTACTATTTTCTTGAACAAATCTTCCATTATTAAATGTTTTCTGCATTGTAGGTCTTTGCAATTGTTTAAAGTTTTTCCTTTTTCTCAATACTTCAATACCTCTTCTCAATAACTCTTCTCAATACCTCTTCTCAATACCTCTTCTCAATACCTCTTTTCAATACCTCTTCAATACCTCTTCAATACCTCTTCTCAATACCTCTTCTCAATACCTCTTCTCAATACCTCTTCTCAATACCCCTCAATACTCTCAATACCTCTTCTCAATAACTCTTTTCAATACCTCTTCTCAATACCTCTTCTCAATACCTCTTCTCAATACCCCACAATACCGCTCAATATTTCTCTCAATACTCTTTATTTTTACACTCAATATAATTTATTATTAATTGATTTTAGATATTACGAATAATCCATTGACAATTAATTTAAAATTTGATTAATTAATAATCCTTACAATAATTATTTTCAAATATTCACAAGTTTTATTGATAAAACCACCTGCAAATAAAACTCAGAGAATTCAATAATATATTTATATATTCTGAGCAATGTCAACATACTGCTATTATACACATATTTGCATTACAATGTAGAACCAAATTAATATTATTTATTAATACATTATTATTGCTACTATTGAAAATAAAATATCAATAAATAAGACATGATATGGATGAGCTGTTTTGATTAAGGTCTTCGTCTAGATTTCTTATGAAAGAAGAATCACAATCGACTTGCTTGACTTTTGTAGTTATTTTTATAGGAATTCCTAACAAATCTTCCTAAAAATCAATATAATCTTGGGACAACTCTGTAAAATTTCAGACACATATAAGACAGTCAGTCAACCAGTTCAGGAAATATTGTCAATTATTGAGCAAAAGTCTAGCCAAAATATAAAATCATTAAAAATGACATGCAACATATCAAATAAACTTTCTTTTAATTAAAATAAAAATATCTTACATACAATTCGCTAACAAATTTTAAAAATTGTTCAAATGAGTAGAAACTGCCAAATATTATATTACATGAGGTTTTGAGAGAAAATGTAATTTTCTCAAATGACAGATTAATATTAAAGGTGGATAAAATTTAAAAGAGATTAAAAAGGATATTTTCTTTTCCGGTTTAATGAGTATTATCAGTAATTTTTTGTTATTATTTTTATAATAATTATTATTTTTATTTTTTATTATTATTATTATTTTTTTTATTGTTACTATTATTATAATTATTATTATTATTTTTATAATTATTATTTCTATTATTTTACTATTATTATTTTATTATTATATTATTTATATTATTTTTATTATTATTTTTATTATTTTACTATTATTTTATTATTATTATTATTATTATTATTATTATTATTATTATTATTATTATTATCATTATTTTTATAATTATTATTTTACTATTATTATTTTATTATTATTATATTATTTATATTATTTTTATTATTATTTTTATTATTTTACTATTATTTTATTATTATTATTTTACTATTATTATTTTATTTTTATTATTATTTTATTATTATATTATTTATATTATTTTTATTATTATTTTTATTATTTTACTATTATTTTATTATTATTATTATTATTATTATTATTATTATTATTATTATTATTTCTATTATTTACTATTATTATTTTATTATTATATTATTTATATTATTTTTATTATTATTTTTATTATTTTACTATTATTTTATTATTATTATTATTATTATTATTATTATTATTATTATTATTATTATTATTATTATTATTATTATTATTATTATTATTATTATTTCTATTATTTTACTATTATTATTTTATTATTATATTATTTATATTATTTATATTATTATTTTTATTATTTTACTATTATTTTATTATTATTATTATTATTATTATTATTATTATTATTATTATTATTATTATTATTATTATTATTATTATTATCATTATTTTTATAATTATTATTTTACTATTATTATTTTATTATTATTATATTATTTATATTATTTTTATTATTATTTTTATTATTTTACTATTATTTTATTATTATTATTTTACTATTATTATTTTATTTTTATTATTATTTTTATTATTTTACTATTATTTTATTATTATTATTATTATTATTATTATTATTATTATTATTATTATTATTATTATTATTATTATTATTATTATTATTATTATTATTATCATTATTTTTATAATTATTATTTTATTATTATTATATTATTTATATTATTTTTATTATTATTTTTATTATTTTACTATTATTTTATTATTATTATTTTACTATTATTATTTTATTTTTATTATTATTTTATTATTATATTATTTATATTATTTTTATTATTATTTTTATTATTTTACTATTATTTTATTATTATTATTATTATTATTATTATTATTATTATTATTATTATTATTATTATTTCTATTATTTTACTATTATTATTTTATTATTATATTATTTATATTATTTTTATTATTATTTTTATTATTTTACTATTATTTTATTATTATTATTATTATTATTATTATTATTATTATTATTATTATTATTATTATCATTATTTTTATAATTATTATTTTATTATTATTATTTTATTATTATTATATTATTTATATTATTTTTATTATTATTTTATTATTTTACTATTATTTTATTATTATTATTTTACTATTATTATTTTATTTTTATTATTATTTTATTATTATTATTATATTATTTATATTATTTTTATTATTATTTTTATTATTTTACTATTATTTTATTATTATTATTATTATTATTTTTATTTTTATTATTTTTATTATTATTTTTATTGTTACTATTATTATAATAATTATTATTATTTTTATTAAGATTTGTGACAGAAATTTTAATTTTAATGATTAATAAATTTTAAATTTAATATTGATTTATGAATTTTAATATAGATTATTATTATACATTATTATTAATAATCATCATCAATATTATGCAAATTATAAATTTCAACAATTCCTATATTGTAAAATATCCCTTATTTATTGATTGCAATTATTTAGCCAGAGTTTAATAACTTTCTTTAAAAAATCATTAAAGTTAATGTATATTTTTCAATAATAACTTGGATGAGTGTTTCAACTTATTTACTCTGCACCGATTTCAGTCCCTCGCCGAATTCCAATAGTGCTGTTCCTATAATGAATCTTCCGACGACTGTCAGAGGGGGTGTCATTAGACAAACTGCCGTCAATGATCGCACACATTGCCATGCTGATCATGCTGATGACGGATTAGATCGGCACACTACAGCCGCAGTTGGTGTTCTTAAAGCAGTTCATCCACCGAATACGAAATTGAAAAATGGAAATTACAGAGTTGTAAAAGATGTAGTTTGCTTTGATCCGAGGCATTATACCGATTTAATAAAGAGGCTGAAACTCGACATAATGGAGCCACCTGCATCTCAGGTAATAACCAAATGAAAGTTTCGTATTTGATTAATTATATATACATACATATATATNAAAATGAAAACTCTAAAAATCAATAATTTCTTAATTTTTAGACAATGAAATTCCCTGTCAAGCAATCAAAAGTGCTTTAAATAATTTTGCATAGTTGACTGGAAAAATCAAAATAAATAAAAATCAATATTCTAAAAATTCAACAAAAAATTTAATTTCCTTCAAAGGTTTTTAAATGCGCGCCATAAAATCAAACATTTAAACAACACACAAATACATTTAAAATAAATCAGCTATTAATTTTTTGTCGGAAATCGAAGCATTTTTGTTGGTTTTATCAAGTCTCTTTTAAATAGCGCGCCATTAAAATAAATTTATCTAATTTTATAAATTTCGGTTATATCGATCAAATTTACTAATAATTAAATCAGATTATTATATTAAATATTAATTTTATTGATTGCATTAAATTTAATAAAATCAATTTTAAATGTTGGATATTTTTTAGCCATATTTATTAAATATTTCATTATAAAATGAAAGAAAAGTTATATTTATATTTGAGAATGGGTTATCAAGATTTTGGAATGATATAGAGGTAAATTTTAATGCTCTTACATGAATAGGAAATGGAAAATGGTGATCTGGAAAAAAATTATTTAATTTTACTTAGGTAATTTCTGAATCAATAATAATTATTATTATTATAATTAATCATTAAAAATATTATAAATAAAATAATAATTATCAGTAATAGTGAAAATCAAATAGTAATAATAAATAATCAATAATAAAAAACAATAATTAATTAATTTTTTATTAATAAATAATATTAATAATTAATCATATTAAAAATAATAATAAATCAAAAATTAATAATAATAATTATAATTATAATATAATTAAAATAATAATACATAATTAATAAATAATAATAATTATTCATATATAAAATTAATATAATTTAATTATCAGTAATAGTGAAAATCAAATAATATTAATAAATAATCAATTATAATAAATATTAATAACTAATTAATTAATAAATAATTATAATAAACAATAATAATATAATTTAATTATTAATGCTATTAAAAATCAAAAAATTATAATTAAAAATAATTAATTAATTTTTTATTAATAAAGTATTATAACTAATCATATTAAAAATAATATTATAATTTAATTATCAATATCAATAAAATTCAAAAATTAATAAAAAAATTATATTCAATTAATAAATAATTAAACATGATAATTATCAATAATTGTAAAACTCAAAAAATTATAATAATTAGTCATTAAAAATAATATAAATAAAATACAATATAAACAAAATAATAATTGTAAAAATCAAAAAATTATAATTCAAAGTAATTAATTAATTAATTTTTTATTAATAAATAATAATATAATTTAATTATCAATATTAAAAATCAAAAAATTATCATACTAATAGTATTATTTAAAAAAATAATAAATAATCATATTAAAAATAATAATAAAATTTAATTAATAAATCAAAACATAATAATAATTATTATTCATTAAAAATATTATAAATAATAATATAATTAAAATAATGATAATTAAATAATTAATTAATTTTTTATTAATAAATAATTATAACTAATCATATTAAAAATATTATTATAATTTAATTATCAATATTAAAAAAAAATCAAAAATTAATAAAAAATGAAATTCAATTAATAATTAATTATTAATTAATAATGAATAATAATATTAAAAACATGATAATTATCAATAATTGTAAATTATAAAAATTTAAATAATGATAATTAAAAAAATAATAAATTAATTAATAATTTTTTAATAAATAATAATAATTAATCATATTACAGGGTTATGCAATTTTATACTAACATGTATGCCATTTTATAGATTTAATAAAAAAAATAAAAAATCGAAACTACAACAAATTTATAATCGAATAAACAGCTCTCTCCGCTATCGTCTCATGTTTCTATAGAAACCTTGACATTGCTCGGTATTTTCATTTCTGGCGCCAGAATACTGTTCAAACATTTCGTGATTGATAAATTGGGATTTAGAATTTTCTCTGCCTGATATTTATCATTTTATCATTGAGAAGATTTCCTCAATCAAATTGAGCTCTGGCGAGTACGTTACCAAAAACTTGTATACGATTCCATTTCTTCTAAACACATCCTGAACTTTAACCGACTTATGGAACTTTGCTTTATCCCTAATCAATAGTTTATTCCGGTGTGCTCTAAAATGAGGCACGAGATAGTTTTCAATAAATTCCACAAAGGATTCAAAGTTGAAACTTCCAACCTTTCATTCGTAATCTATGATTCCATCAATACCAATGGTCACACATCTGTTTGCTGGAACATGTGACGTATGCTTTGGTATTTTTGGATGAATAGCCATACAATCTTTGTCTTTGGAGGTTAAATTTGGTTTCATCTAAAAAAATTCAATTTTCATCGGCTACTTGTGATAGCTCCATTTTTTCGATCGTGTTTCTTTCTTTAGGCACCAGAGTGAGTCTTTTTCTCGTTATATTCATTTTCTTTATTTTTTTTGAAACAAGTTGATTGAGAGATTTTATTGCCGTTTACTCCAGCAACGGTGTTTAGAATTTCAGATTGAACAAGACTATTGTTACAAGCGATAGAATTAAAAATAGTTTGTTCAACGGCTGAAAATATATAAAATAGTCACATAAAAATTTGAATTAAAATATCGATTATAATTACCTAGGAAAGCAACGAAGTTAAAGGAAATTAAAGATAAATAGATACTGAGATAGATAAAAGATTTTCCTCATATTTCTCTCTATATTTTACATAGATAATTTTGGATTATTAAATTGCTTAGATATTTTAGATATTCATATTGTCAATTGAAATATTCGAGTTTTATTAAATTGAATTCATTTCATTATTATCATTCATTATAAATTCGATTTATTTACAATATTGAATTAAAAATGTAATATTGTCGATTAAAATTAAAGTTATTATAAAACCTAATAATGGCATAAGATTTGGATAATATTGAAGTACTTTATTTCATTTCAAGAAATGTTGTCCTGCTGTCAGCTGTGTTTCTTGGCATGTCCGCTTACGCCACTAGTATCATAATTCATCATCATCATCTTTGACAACTCTTTAAACGAATCCTATTGTACATTTTCGAACATCTCTTAAACAACTTACTTTTCACAATCTCTATTCGTTATAAGAATAAGATAAAGGAAACATACTTTTTTAGGTAACACCAGATTTAAGACCTCAGCATAATTATTTAATAAACATAATTATTCAGCCAAACTCTCCACTTGACTAAATCCTTTAAAGTAGTTTAAAGTAGAAAAAGATAAAAGAATTTGACTGATATTTATCGTTTAATTTTATTATTATCATTCAATAAATTCGATTTATTTATAATATTGAATTAAAAATGTAATATTGTCGATTAAAATTAAAGTTATTATAAAATTTAATAATCACGTAATAATATTAGATTTTACTTTTTGCAAATGTGGTAGTTATTGGATCGAAGATGAAGAGTTAAGTCAATTGAGAATGGAAGGATACAGATTCATCTGAGTCTAGTTAAGGGATAATGATATTTATTTCATTCCAAGAAATGTTGCCCGTTAGTTTAAGACAATATCTGCTGCCAGCTGTGTTACTTGGCATGTCCGCTTACGCTTCTATATTCCATCATCATCATCTTTGACAACTCTTTAAACGAACCCTATTGTACATTTTCGAACATCTCTTATTAAACAACTCTGTAAAGATGAAAATGTTCGATAGGTTACTTTTCACGATCTCTATTCGTTATAATCTTTTAGGTAACACCAGATTTCCTTTGAAACGTCAGCGTAATTATTTAACCCTTTGAGGGCGCCATGCGACTACAGTCGCACAGCTTTATTTTGGTCTTGAGGGCGAAATTCGACTCTAGTCCACTAAATGCCAAAAACTTCTAGTTTGCACCAATATATTCTCCAGCTTGTAATAGTTGTCAAAATAGCCATATTTTTAATTATACCTCTTCAATACTCTTCATATAATCATCAGTATATCTCGATCTGCCGTAAGATGGAGTGTTGAAAATCAATTTAGTAAAACTTCATTTTTTATGGCAAAATTGCACCTTTGGGGGAATAAAAAATTTTGAGTCTGTAATCCTTAACTTAGTTCAGTCACATCGAAGATCGCAAAATCAAATCTTTTCTTTATCTTGATAGTTGTTTATTTAACCCAATGTTTTTGAAATGAAAATAGTTTAAAGTAGAAAAAGATAAAAGAATTTGACTGATATTTATCGTTTAATTTTATTATTATCATTCAATAAATTCGATTTATTTATAATATTGAATTAAAAATGTAATATTGTCGATTAAAATTAAAGGTATTGTAAAATTTAATAATCATATAATATTAGATTTTACAGCTTTATGAGGAATTTTTATTTATATTTTGCATTCTCGAAATTCGAAAATTTGTTTCGATTGATTTTTCAAATTTATTACTTTTTCAAGTGTGGTAATTATTGGGCCGATGATGCAGAATTAAATCAATTGAGAGTGGAAGGTTACAGATTCATCCGAGTCTGGTTAAGGGATAATGATATTTATTTCATTCCAAGAAATGTTGTACACCAATTTAAGACCATATCTGCTGTCAGCAGTGTTGCTTGGCATGTCCGCTTACGCCGCTATTACCATATTCCATCAACCTCTTCATCTTCTTCGACGACTGCTGGTGCTAAATCTTCCGAAGAAACTCATAATAACAATAACAATAATCACCCCATTTCTTCTGCTTCTAATCCAACTGAAAAGAACTGTTAGCAGCGTTTATATCCATCGTTTTCACCGTTATTATCAATCTGTCAAACTGCATATTGTAAATAAATCCATTCATTACCCACATTTTTATGGATAAACTCTGTAAATACTACATTTGTATCAGCCAATTTTCGTTGGTGGTTTTTAGTTCGTTGCTTTTATTTTTTCACTCTGTAAACTTTTTATTAAACTAGCTGGAATTTTGTTTTATACATTGATAATATGAGTGCCTTCTGATGTATTTATGTACCTCTCTATCTCACTCTCTCACACACTCTCCATGAATATGACTTTATGTTTGCGTGTCTTATCTATAAATTTCAACATGAAGAATTTCTACCAATTATGGAAATATTATCAAGTTCTAGAAGTTGTCAACAGAATCAGTTAATATTGCATTTATGCTAATCTGATTTTAGATGTGTATTTCTGGGTCTGATTGATGAGAAGGTTAATAATTGTCTGTGAGTTCTGTCATTCTCAAATGTAACGTATCAAATGTATCGCGGCAGCTTATTTCTTTTAAATAATAAATAGTTATCTGCACTTTCTTTTTATTTATCGATTTTATTAATCAATATATAAATTTATCATTCACTTGAAAATGGGAGTGCCGAAAATTCGTGAATATCAAAACATCGATATATTTACTGATTCAAAGTCTTCAAGCTTTTAATAAATACAATGTCAATGGAAAGGAAATCAGTGGTGAAATTTGAAAACAAATTCTTTTAATATATATATATATATATATATATATATGTTTATCATTTTTTGAATCAATATATTTATTATTTCTTCAATCAATATATATATATATGTATGTATATTTATTATTAAAAATTTATTGATTTTTTTCAATCAATATATGAATTTACATTTAATTAGTATATAAATTTAACCAATCTATATAATATTTATTTATTTTCCCAATCAATATAATACTAAATGCAAAATTATATATTGATAAAAAACTATATATATTTATAATTTCTCCACTCAATATATATGTATATTTATTAATTTTACTAGTCAATATAATACTTTTAAATTTAATATTGATTGAAAGAAATCTATATATATATATGTATACTAATTTTTGCCAATCAATATATAAATTTACATTTAATAAGTATTATATTGATTTGGGAAATTAATAAATAATTAAACAATCAATATATAAATTTATCATTTAGCCAATCAATATATTCATACTTATTTTCCCAATCAATATATACTAATTAAATGTAAATTTAAATATTGATTGGAAAAATCAGTATATATTATGTGCTCTTAGATATATGCGTGTTATAATTATATATAGTTATTATGTTTTCGTCAATGCTTCTAAAACTTGAACTAAAAATGATAAAAAAGGCATGAAAAAGTTATTTTAAACACTAAATTACATTACATAGTGTTTTAATCTTTTGCCTGTAATATTTGAGTTTAGGTTTGTATTGTTATTAATTTAGATCCATTCAGATTATTATAATTTTTTCGTGTTCCCTCCACAAAACGAATAATTCCTATTTTTTAAAAATTTATACATTAACAGAAAAATAAGTGTTTATCCCTGCACAAAATCTTTGAAGAGAACAATAGAAAACATCCAGAAATGAGGACCATAGTTAAATGGAGGCATGTCAATGATCCAACTATAGAAATAGACAATGAATAATGACGTAAGACGTTCTATCGGCAGTCCAGAACCAGTAAGGAAAATACAATGAGGAGTAGTTTTAGCAGTAGAGCTCACCTGCTCATTGATTTTCAACCATTGTGTGCAATACCAACATGGTCGTCGCCATGGGTACACAGATGGTATAAAGTCATAGTCATGAAGTCGTTTAGGAAGGAGTCGATTTAACATATACAATTACCCTTAACACATTTAAAAAAAATGACACACCCCTAAGCGACCAAAAAAACAATATATTGTGTGCGATTATAAATTTACGTTTGTTGAATTAGGAACACATGAAATACCAGATCGTGCGCTTAAAAAAGCAAACGAACCAATTCAGCCTATCTAATTCGAAAGAATATCTGAACTAAAAGAACTTAAAAAGAAAATAATTGATATTAAAGAAAAGTTATATTCTTTTTCGCCTGCTTTATCCATGAAAGTGTTCGAGTTGGAAAATCTATTTAATGATGAAATTAATAAATGAATTTGCTTTAATGTTTAATTTTATTTATTTTAAACTCCCCCCGTATAACGAAAATTTCGTTATACGGGGGAGTTTTCACCGGTCCCGACCTATTTGTTATAGGGGGTTTATTTATTAATTTTTTGTATATTCATTAATTTTCCTAGTTGAATGTAATTTTAAATATTGATTTATAAAAATCAATATATATATATATTGATTTTTTTCAATTTATATATATATATAATTCTAATTGTAGGGACATGAGACTAGTCTGAATTAATCAATATTGACGTGGACATCGAAGATACTGTATAACACATAACCCCAAAGGAATGACGTTGATAAAATAACACATCCAATATGGAGGAGAAGTAGTGAACTGTTAATCTAACTTTTGTATTGTTGATTGCGATATCGAGTTTTGGAAAGATAATGTTGGGAACTCAAACAGTAGTACACAGAACTGCAATATGCTGATGATTAACTGACACCAAATTGAACTGATCAAATGAATTGAATTTATTGAAATGGCTGGACTGCCTGACCAGATCGATTAGATAGGACTGCATTGAACGGATTGGATAAAAAGATCCTCGAACTAATTAAACTGATTAACAACTGGATGATTATCATAGGTTAGAGTGACAAAAATCTTCGAGCAGATTAAACTGATGGAATTAATCAAACGGTGGAATAAATAGATAAAAAAGCGATCAAATAAATAATCTTAAATATACTAATATACCATACACCTTTTATTCTAATGATAATCTCTTCTAATAGTTTGTTACCCAAGATGGTATTTTTCACGGCTTACTCGTTAAGCATGAATTTAAGAGTTACATCTACCATAAATAAGTTTATGCTTTCACAATATATTGCATCCACTCATCATTTAATTATTTGCAATGCCATTATAAGAATGATTAAGAGTTCAAAATCAGAAAAAGTAAATGTAATATTATGTTATATTAATTAAGGTTTTTCTTACATGGTGCTTTAGTCCCAAAACCTCTACAACATCGAGAGCATACTATTCCATTGCGTACAAGAATCTAATATTAAATTACGGTCTTTACTAAACTCTTCTTTAACATATTTCTGCAAAATTGAATCGTTATTTGTTGGTGATCTTCGAAATAACTTTACTACTTTTCGGATTTTTGAAACAAATCTGTGTATTGAATGTTATTAGCTGTATGAATTTATTGAATTGTTTTTAGGAATGTTAAAATTTTAGTACTTTTGTTAAAACTAAAACACTTTCAAATAATTTTGATACTTCAACCAAAAAACAGTAATAATCTTAATTTTCTTTAAATATCGTCAATCCCGGTATTGAACGAGACAAATACCTATATTACTGTTTCATTATTTTAGACCAAATACCAGTCTACCGGTATCTCGATATTGCAAACCTTAACAATAAAGGACTATGGTATATCCAATTTAGAAAATCATACATGATTTACTATAATACAAATTAAAAATTTCCAATGAATTCGTCTAACATTTTGTTATAAATACACTATTTCGATTAACTATACCAGCGTTTCCCAAAGTTTTTTCACCGCGGCAATCTTTTTGATTTCAAATTTTTGACGGAACCCTATTTACAAAAATCTTAGAATTTTAATATCGGGAATATCAATATAAGCTACAGAAAATTATAGTATTTATAAAAAAAATAACAATCAGACAAAAAATAAAATAAATTCATTCGATTTTTGATTAATAATATAAAAAAAATTAAATTATTAAAACTAATTTTAAATTCGTATTTTTAATGCGTATTTTAAAACAATATAATCAAAAAACTGTGGTTTCTTTATGACCACTTAAATTAATTAAAACTGATAAATATTTTAAGAACCCATGAATAAATCTATAAATCCCTAAAAGCATCAAAATAATTTTTGAGAATAAAAGGTACGCATGATTTTATTTATAATTTTTTTAAATATGAATGAGCTTTAAAATTAGCTGAGTCGGCTAGGTTGATGTCGGGATGACTTGATACATGAACAGACCAAGACTCTGATGTAGGTCTACATTAGAGTAGAATTAGAAACTAAAATTTCACATCTAATAGTAGTCGAGAATGCCAATATTATACTAGCACGCCTTATTCCAGGCCCCGAGTAAGGTATTGTAGGGCTGGAAAAACGCGCTCCAGAGCCTGGAAAGTCGATAGCTACCTCAATAACAAGAGACACTCCTACGACCACCGATCTGGAGCCAAAGCGAAAAAATAAAGACAATTCCAGTAAGATGCTCAGACGACTATGGAAGCGACTATAGGTCTCAGTCCTACTTCCAAAAAGCATTATGTGTGGCGAGTTTTAAAATTTATTTAATTAAAGTTTAGGGGGTTTTTGGGTTAAATGTTTGGGAATTAATTTATATTATTTTAATAATTATTATATTTTTAATATTTTTTCATAAATTTACGATTGAATAGAATTGATAAAATATTTATAAATCATCAAAAGTAAATATTATTAATTTAATAAGTACATTTAGTTACAATTTCGAAATATATATTAAAAAACTTTGAGTATATTTCATTTAATTACATTTATAAATAAATTTTAAAATTCTAATTGTTATAAAAACAATTTCCTAAATTTATATTTAACTTATATTTTGACTCTACTGAATTCTAAAATCCAGATTTCAACTGTAATTTATCTTTTGAAAATAACTAGTTCAACAAGAGGCAGCCCGAAAACCGAATTGACAACAAATTGACAAATAGAGGTTGAAAAATGAAGTTTATTAATTTGATATTTTAAAATTTTGTTTTATATTAAAAATAATAATATTATTATTATAATAGAATAATTTCATAATCGAAAATTCTCACTTAATAAAACTTGCAACGTCAGCTAATCTCGTTGTTTATTAATTAGTTAGCAATTAATTTGCGGTTTTTTTTGTCAAAAGTTTCTACCGATGAATAAAGCTATCCAGAACGAAATGTGTGAATTTGTGGTTAATTAAATTTTTATCGTGCATTCTGCAATAGTTCTATTATTAATATATATTAGAATTTTCAAAATTTCTAAACATAGTTAATTATAAAATATTTAAATCCTAAATTAATCTTTATCTTGTTTCTCTCCAGTATTCGTACTGAAAATGGAGTTTTCTCAAGAGGATATTCAAAAAATCATTTATTACAACTGGAAGAGTGAACTGTCAACTGACAAAATTTATAAAGAAATCAACTTCACCTTCAGTGAAAACACGGTTTGTAATAGAACCTGCTACGACTGGGTAGCCAAATTCAAGAGTGGAAACTTTGTCAAAGGGTTACACAGTAAATGAGCGTAATACAATCTAGAGAAGGAGATACAAGCAGTTTTTAACGAAGATCCGCGGGCCACAAATAAGAAATAATGCTGAGACCACTGGTAGTGATGAAAATACTGTGAGAAGATGATTGATTCAAATGGAAAAGCGCTACGGGGGCAAGATATGGATTCCATTTATGCTAACTGATGCAGCGAAAATGAAAAGACTTACAACGTGTGAACACCTACTTTATCAGATTATTTTGATAGACGCTCTGCCAAATTTTACTGCGACCTATTGGAAAAACTGAATGCAGCTGTTTTTGAAAAACGTCGAATACGAATATCTGATGGCAACCACTATCTCCAGAACGACAATGCTAAACCCCACACGGCTACCATCACACAGGAGAAGTTTAAACACCTTCGTATAAACGTTCTCGAACATCCGTCTTACTAGCCAGACTTGATTTTTACTTCTTCCGTTCAATGAAATCTGCATTATCCGGAAAAGATGACTCATATTAATGCTAATTAATGTTATGTGCCCTTGGATTCAACTATTGTTAAATGCAGTTGTTTGTCTTCTAAACTCAACCAATACCCGTTTTCTTTTGTAATGTCAAAAACACCAACCAGATTTTTCTCGAATTTTTCATTTTTTATCTTAAGATTATGGCTGGTTTTTCTTTTTCTTCTTACATTTAATTTCTATTTTTATTATAATAAATTCAACTTTGAAAATTTAAATACTTCATTCCTGGTTTCGATGATCTGTAGATTTGATCTCGTTGCTTTCTTAGCTCTAACTTGAATTTACTCGATAGATTTAATTTGTTTAAGTAGTTTCTCCGATGACTTCATAATTCACATAGGGTTTCGTTTTAATTCAGTTTTTTAATTTTCTTTGCAACTATTTTTGAACATTTGTTTCCCTTTTTCTTTTCAACTTAAGTCTACTTTTCTTTATTTTCAACTTTTTTGATTTCCATTTTTAGAATGCTATCTAATGGCACTTACTGATATTGACTTCAGTTTAGATTCTTTCATTCCGTACATTCCCTTGAGTCATCTTTAGGACTTTTATAATATCTGGCAGATGACGAGACATATAATTTTTAGAAGAAGCCATTTCTCGGGTTTCCCTTTGATTATTTTTGTTTAATTCGAACAAGGTTTCGAGATACGAAAATTAAATTTTGATTTTGTTTTTCCTTCTTCACTTTGTACTTATTAACTAATTTTAATGACTCTGTTATTTTTCTCTCAATTCCATTTCTATTACTCATTTTTTATTTCTCAGAATTCTAGAACAACCCATTCACCATTTCTTATATTTTCCGCCAGATCATTTTATTTATTTAATAATTATTGGATTTTATTATTTAGGTCTCCTCAATATATATTTATTTATCTTTATATGTCGATGAGTGATCGATATCAATAATAACTCATAAACTAATAATATTCCAATTCTAGATTGTGCAATTGAAACCAGAATAAACAATGTTTGCATTATATGTTCAAGTTTGGATTTTATTAAATAAATATTTGAATATAAATTCCCTTTCTGACACAATTGAAAAACAAATCAGCATTTCTTATAATGCGTAAAATATTGTGATTTTTTAAATATTAATAAATTCTACGTTTTTAACGAAAAAACAAAATCCCAAATTCGGTTTCCAGTGACTTAACCACTCGTATTGTGACAATTGAAATTGAAATTTTTTTCATCTGGAAAAAAGTCAACAACAAATTCCTGAGATAATGTAGAATAGGGATAAACAGAACACATTGAAAGCAATTCAGATCCATTTATCCCAATTAACTTGAAATTCATAGAAATGAACAATTGTTCAATGCAATGAAACTGATAACATCAACATAGGATATTTTCTATTTTTTAAATTATGTTTTACTTATTTTTCATAATAATAATTGGTCTAGGTTTTGTGAAAAATATTTTAATGCAAAATTGAAGGCCATTTAACATATAATCAGCGCCTATTACTTGAGTGAATGGGAAGCCAACATTTGACTACGATCTTCTCAACCAAACCTTTAATTCAAACTCAAATAAAACATTTAAAATACCTAAGTTTCTATTCAAAGCTGAATGTGGTCATTTTGGTTCTATCCACTAGGGGACCCTTAAACATAAAACTTTGTCAAATAAACTTGGAACCAATACTTCCAACATCTAAAGCAAATAAATATATATTTTATTAAAATTAATTCAAACTCAAACTTTTAATAAAAAATTTATTGTCAGTTAGATTTTAAATATAAATATCTATAGATAGATTAAATACTGGTTCAGTCTCTTTAATTAGAATTATACATAATTCGATTTTCTCCATAATTAGATTTTATTGCACCGACCTTAAATTTTAGTACATTTTATTCTGTTTAATTAGACTTTATAAATGAGTGTTATTTCTCTAATTAGATTTTTTAAATAGAAAGATCAATATTATTTTTGATTAAGTATCATTTTTGGATCAAAATAAACTTTTTGAAGTAGAATAAATTCCAAAAAATGGAAATTTTACGCGGAAAATATAAAAGTTTAATTTAAAAAGAATTAAAAGCGATTAAGGATGTTGAGAAAGGAGAAAAAATCAAGGATGTGGCGGCAAAATTTGGGATTAAACCAAACACTTTATCAACAATTTACAAAAATAAAGAAAATTTAAAGAAGCAATCAGCTGAAACACCAAATGCAATGAAATGCAAAAGAATGAGGTAAGGTAAAACCCAGATCTTGACACAGCGGTAAAAGCCTTTGCCAGTCAAGCTCGAGATTACCATATATCAATAAGTGGCGCTTTAATTCAAAGTAAAGCCAAATAATTGAGCACAGCCTTAAATATTGAGAATTTCAAATCAAGTCCAAAATGGCTTCAAGGATTCAAAAGCAGAACAGGTATGAAATTGAAATGTTTAACTGGAGATTCCTTGGAGGTTGACCAAACAACAGCTTCTAATTGGATAAACAATATTTTACAACCCCTTCTCCAAAAATATGACGGAAATGACATTTTTCAATGGTGATGAGTCAGCTTTATTTTTTAAATGTTTTCCGGGCAAAACAATTGCGTTCAAGGGCGATAAATGCCTTAATGGTAAAGAAAGTAAGGAATGAATTACCATTATGATATGTTCAAATATGATGGGGACGAACAAAATAAAGCCCCTCCTAATAGGGAGAGTACGTCTCCACGTTGTTTTAAAAACATTAGGTCCTTTCCAGTTGACTATGAATTTAATACAAAAGCGTGGATTTACCAAGGAGAAAAGAAAAATTTTATTTATTTTTGATAACTGCTCAGCCCATAAAAAAGAAGTACAGCAAAAACTAATTCAAATAGAGTTTTCCTCCCAAATTTGACTTCTATCTTACAACCAATGGATCGAGGTGTTATCCGAACAATAAAAGTTCATTACAGAAATAATGTAATTATAAAAGTGCTTGAAAGTATTAAAATTACTAAAAATCTAAAATTACCCTGTTAGGCTGCATAAATATTTAGTCAGAAATTTGGGACACAAAGTTAGCACCAATTATTATTCAGGCTTTTATGAAGTTGGAGGGTAAGAAGAGGACAGTATTTCATTGTTGCATTTGCTGAAAACGGTTCGAAATTTCGAACGAATAAGATTGGTTTCATCAATTGGATTTGAAAACAGCTTTGAAGTGTTGATTATTTATTAACCGGAAATTTATTAACCGATGACGATATTATCACATCTATTCGAAGTGGTTCCATTGACGCTCAAAATGAAATTAATAATGAAAACTTTGTCGAAACAGAAGAAAATGTAATTTTTCAATGAAGAGAGACCAAATAAAAAAATATCTACTTCTGAAGTGAGAGATTCGGTGAAGACATTACGTATTGCCTTAGAACAAAAAGAAAACACTCCTGATTCACTTTTTAAGAATTTGAACGAAATTCAAGAACATTTTTGACATTTTTGACTTTACATAAAATATTTGTTTGAAAAATCTAGTTCTCCTAAATATGGTTGAATTCGAGTTTTTTTTCGGTCCCATGGAACATCTAATTAAAGAGACTGAACCCGTATTTATTTAAAATAAAATCCAATTATAAAAATCAAAAATCATGATCCACAAGGTAGACAAATTTCAACATTAAAAAATCTGTACCAAATATAAAAAACTATAAATTTTCTTGAATGTAAACATTCATAAACATGTTTTAATATTTCTAGATTTTAAAATTAATATAACTATTGAAGTACAAATCGGAACATTTCAACCTTTTCAGGAAGAGATAATCTTAAGCCGACTTATACTTAAGCCAAAAGTAATAAAACTTCAAAAATGTTAGATTTTAAGAACTTTCTGGGAATTTACATTTCAAAATAAAACTTGACATATTAATAATAATAAAATTATATTTTTAAATTTTGAAGTGTACCGCTGCAAGATGTTAACAAGAGATATCAATAATCAACAAACAAGCTGCCCTGAGCGCGTTGTCTTTGTAAACCTAATTTACATTTGCCTAAGCATTGTCTTTGTCTATAAATCCTATAAAATAACAACCAAGAGAATGTTTATCTCCATAAAATACAGTTGTAGTATAACTAACATTAATATAATTATACAATAACAAGTTAAGGTCTTGTGTGAATTAAAAAGAAAACGAACTTTATATGAGACAAGTTAAAAGTTAAAAGTTGTTCTATTTGCAGAACTTTACGGAAATGCAAATGCTATGCGCGAGTCTGGTGTTAATGAAAATCTGGTTAGTGATTAGCCCAAGGAGACGTTGGTTGTGATGCCTAAAACGAAACGAGGTCGTCGTAGAAATATTGCTTTGTTTTTCGCTTTAGAAGTTAAATTAAATGACTGGGTTCTCTCCCCACGTCCAGGTGGTTATATTGTCACTCGCAATTTAATTCGTTTTGAAGCTTTAAAATTAAAGAAAATGGATAAATATAAAAGTTTACCTGAAATCGGCGATTCCAAAGCATCTGCAGGTGGATGATCAGAATTCATGAACAAACATTCATTAACGCTCCGACAACGAACGAAAATTGCCTAGAAACTTCCCGCCGGTTTAGGAGAGAAATTCGAATCATTTCACAGTTTATGATAAATCATAGGAAACAACATGAATATCCTTTGTCTCAAATTAGGGGTATGGATGAAACGCCAATGACATTTGATTTACCATCAAATCAAACCGTCAATTCGTCCGATGCTAAAGTGGTTTTGATTATAACTACAGGACACGAGAAGACACGATTTACTGTTGTATTGGCTTGTATGTCTGACGGAGTCAGGTTGAAGCCTGTTATCATCTTCAAGCGTAAGGCTATACCCAAAGGTGTCAAATTTGTTCTAGAAGTTATTGTGCAGGCGCATGTTAAAGGTTGGATGGATGAAACTCGCACCAGCAGTGGCTTCGTCAAGTTTTAGGCACATGTCCAGGTGCTCTGATGAGTAAACAGTCGATGTCGATTTGGGATATGTTCAGGGCACATTTGACTGAACCTGTTAAACAAACGACCAGAGATCTGTGTACAGTAATTCCAGGAGGTCTGACATCTGTCTTACAGCCATTTGACGCCTGTCTTAACAAATTATTCAAGGACCACCTCCGCAAGAAATGGGCTCAATGTATGAGTTCAGGATAGGCTTCTCTAATAAAAGAGTGAAATCTTATAAAGCCTGATATACGGTCGTCGCTGCCTGGGTTAATGAAGTATGGAATTCAATACCTTCAGAAATGATAAAAAAATCATTTCTGAAATGTGGAATGGATGGGTCTGAAGATGATGCACTCTACAAGAATCGTGATGAATGCGACACTAATACAGAGAGTGGTGAAGAAGAGGATGATTACAACAATTACACAGCCGATGTTGAAATTACAGAAATCACTATTCGGTGACTCTGACGATGAATTCTTCGTTTTTAATGGCTTTTAGTATGTATGGATTTTAGTTAGTTGTCATGTGACTCGAATTCTATCTTTTTACAACTTTATGTGAACGATAATATAAGAAACCTTTCGTCGTTTGTTGATTTTTATTTAGGTAAATTTAATTATTTTATAAGAATATTTTTAGTTTTTTTATATTTAAGAATAGGTAAATTTTATTATTTTATAACCAACATTGTTTTTTGTAGTAAATATTTTGAATTAAATAACTAATAATATATAAAAAATGCTGTTACTGGTTGTCTTTTTAATCTCCGATTGATACTCAAGCCGAAAATTTGGAAAGCTAAAAATTAATTAAAATCGACTTCCGACTTATACTCAAACGACCTTATAGTCAAGCATCTACATAAATACTTGCCATAAAAAGTCTTCTAATATGTTGATGAATTAATATAACTACAGTATACCTATTAAAAACACAAGCTAAAATGTTATTTAAATGGAAATGACTCTGAACCCCAACAAAATATTTTTTTAGAAGTCACTACTAAAGTAGTTCCCTAAAACGTTTTGTTGTTATATTTTTAATAATAATATATCTAGATGTTTATTTTTGTACTATGTACCTTTTTAAACAAATAAATTTTGATTTGTGGGCCCGATTAAGTGCAATCGCTTCAATCACCTAATATCCTACCCTGTGTTTTAAATAAATTTATAAATTTATAACAAAATAAGTTTAAACATTGCCCCTTAAAATCAAAATTATTTGTTGACTTGAAATTTTAACCCCAAAAGTGGTCATGTCGTATATAGTCGACTTGGTCAAAGTCAAGTCTTAACAGCTATGTTGCCAATATTCGCATATTGAAAACTCTGCTCTATATTAATGGTTTTGTTGAATATATACACTCGTGTGATATCATAGTGTATTTAAGGAGTCGATGAACTATAATGCAAAATTTTTATGTGTGAGCAATTGCATTATTTCTTTAATTGTTCATACAAGTTTATCCAGTGCCAGCTTTAGACAATTTTGAGACAATGCCGCTCTAGGCCGATAATCAGATTGGATAATCTGTTACCACGAGGGTGATCGCAGTGGCGGCCTTAGACAATTTGGTGCTACATAAAAAGTGCAATATATTTTTTTTGCTTTATAAAAAGTGATATTAGTAGTACGATGAACAACAAATAATTTTCATACTAATTTATTTATTTAAATAATTTATTTTCAAAAAAAACAGACAAAAAATAATTTATCAAAATAAGTGGTACTTACATATTATTAAACCAATAATTAATTTTTTTCATTAACTTCTTTATGTAATTGCAACATATAATCACATTTATTAATCCGGTTCAATTTACCGTGGATAGTTCTACAATAATTTTTCAAGTGTAATTTTTTGATATATTTATGTTCCTTAACCTGTTAACCGGATGGGACGTATATATACGTCCGAGTAATTAGTAGTGATTACAGGTAGGACGCATAAAAACTTCCTCAAAATATTTGTAGTACATCGAAACGGACGGGGTGTCTATTTTTGTTTTACTGTTTTACATGTTTCAACTTGAGTTTAATTAATTTTAAGTATGGATTAAAAAAATTGAATTAATAAATTAAATGCATCGGGCATGACGTAATAATGCATCTTTAGGGACAAGCGATCGCCCACTGAAAGTTCCGTATTTGGAGAGGGGACTGTCCGGTTAACAGGTTAAATATAACATATTTATGATTTATCATAATTCATATCCTACCAAAATATTGGATTTAAAATCTTATAAAATTTTAATTTATTTTCATTGCGACTACAGATTAAAAATATTTCCCTATATCTAACACGAATTTTCGTTAATGCCTTTTTTCAAGTATTATTAAAATTTTAATTCTTCCAATTTATTCAACATAATAATTTTAAAAAAATTATATTGTTTTAACATTGATAAATAAACATTTAATTAGTAAGTTATAAAGTTAAAAAGATAAATCCCAACAAAATATCCCAGATGTTTCTCTTGCTAATAATCGAAGCAGATGGCTTTTGAGATGTCTCATAGTTTCTTAAAATATGAAAAAAAAGATTTAAAAATATATCTTTTTGGACATTTCAATTTTAGTATCGCATTTCCAAATTTTATGACTTTTTTTTCTGTTTGAAGAAAATAAAAAATCACTTTTCACAAATTAAAAATTTATATTTTTAAATAAAAAGTAATTTAATACGATTTTTTAACGATTTTAGCCTTTTTTTAAAATTTTATTATTCAACCCTAAAATACAATTTACAAAGAAATTTATTATTATACAAATTAGTTTGAAACGTTATTAGAAATTTAATATTTTCTATTTTCTTCTTTTCTAAATACTGAAAAATTTATAAATAAAATTATTTAAAATTAAATAGAATTATTTAAATAAAATTATATAAAATTAAATAGAATTATTTAAGTAAAAACATCTTTTTTATTAATTTAATTTAGAAATTGCCGTTCTTTTAAAATCTACTTTAAAATCTATTTTAATATTTTAACAACTTTATTTTGAAAATTTTCTATTATTAATTTAATATATTAATATAAATTTTTTGACCCTTTGAGTCCCTAATTTCTTTTTCAACCAAAGTAAAATTATTTGGAAAATTACTTCATGATAATCATTTTCCACAAAATCTGAAAAAATATTTGCTAAATTTTCCTGTACTTTTTTCACGATTATTGCTGAAGTGAAGGCATCTTGATTTCTTGACACATGTCCACTGAATTCTGAAGTTAGAAGTAATGAATCCAATTACCAGCAGACTTTCATTTTCCTTTTGGATAACATTCCGGTAAGAAATATCAGCACAAAGAAAGAATACAATTCCTCAATTGTTATTTTTTCCCAGTTTTTCATATTTTCTCGATTAATGCATATTTTGTTCTGGTTTTGATATAAATTTGTTTCACACACGATGTGATTCATCGTTTTTTCATTGAAAAAATGTTCAAATATATCAATTGGGTTCAGTTCAACTTGAATGCTCAGACAAAAATATTTTATGAGAAAAAATTACTGGAAAATGATAGTTTGGCAAGAATTACTTTGATAGAATATTGAAGAAGCAGTGAATCAAAATTCACTTATTACAAATTCAGAGAACATTTATTTATTGATAATAACTAATAAAACCTTTGATAACAAATGATTCTAAAAATGCTACTAAAAGGTGGAAACTATTTTTAATATTTCTATTTTACTTTGCTTTTAGTGCCACCCAGAAATTTGCCTCCCTAGGCGACCGCCTAGTTCGCCTAGTGGTTAAACCGGGCCTTCATATGCCCCCACTAAACCCTTTGAAGTAGCTATCAAACTTCGATAATCAGTATTACCAGTATGCAAAAATAATGGTTGATGAAATTGCTGTATGCACGTTGTTATATTTAGTCGTGAATGAGCATATTATATTAAAAAATATATGTGGAATAGTTGATAATTGCTGACGTGTCCAACCTCTGAAGCACGGTGCCCCACCTATGACGCTTGATGCTCCACCGTCGGAAACACTAATATAGATTATGCGCTTCCCGTTACCTGGATGGCATTCTTTCATCAGGATACAGATAAATTTGTGTTTCTTATATTACGCCTGTTTGCATTGAAGAAAATTTTTATATTATTATTTGCATTATTTAGATTAAAATTAAAAATTCAATGGTTAAGAAACTACTAGATTCAATTTATAAAAAATATGAGTTGTCGAGAAAATAAATAGGAAAAACAGTAAATATGAGAACGAATTTAATATTTAAGGTTATTATGAATACCAAAATGTTCATTTATCAATATAATTTACAAATTTTGGCAGAAAAAATTTAAAAAGTCCAAAAAACCCATAAATAATATTGAATAAATATTTACCATTTTCTCCAAAATGGATAAATAAAATAAAAATATGTGGCTAGTTATGTAAAATCATCAAACTTGAATTAAAAATTATTAAAACTCATTTGAAATCACAAAACTTCCAAGAGAAAAATAAATTCATAAATTGAATGAAAATAATTGATGACCAATCATAAGTCATTCATAGATTTGCACCCCAAACCTGAATTATAGAAGTTTTTATTCCGTACATAGGGGTGTATAAATTCTGTTATTTTTTATTTTTTGAAAAGGAATGCACTTAAATATGCGTGTATAAATAAATACATAGATAAATAAAAATCTGAAAAATATATTTATAATAAAATAAGTACAGATCATTTGTAACATTCAATCAAGAAATGAGCTCGATTGGCTGCATAAATAAGTTTCAATAGTATTTTCAGAACTTTTCAGGCATGCGTTGGGATGAAGTGAATTTTGAGAGATAATATTGTCTTTCACAGAAAGCATGGGAGAATTCGACGAAAACGTAGAACTACGATTCGCTGGCAGAAAGGCTGTCGACTGCATCATAATAGAATTAAGAGCGATTTCATTTTCGTTTATTATTAATATTCTTGTTCTAAAACATCGGTTGCAATGACAGAAACAGGTGGCAACAGATTGCATCAGGGAATTCCTGAAGTGATTATTCAAAGCCAAATATACAAAGAAATTTGTGCAATAGCATGTTATCATCAACAGATGACTGACACTGTTATATACCTTGTAATTAGGACAATCTGTTATATACTTATAGGCATTACATCTGTTAGGGAGATTTTCATAGACTTTCAGATAGGAAAAGGAAACTGGAATCTGTCCAATGAGAAACAAAACGATGACAACTATAAGTAACATTGTCAACTTGTTTTGCGCCCGTTGTTTCCTTTGGGTGATTTTGTTTTTGTCTTTCGTGTTTATATACCCTGATCTTTTAGATTGAAATTGTTTCAACTTCTTTTTGTGTTCCCAAACGAGAGCTAATAATAAAAAATTACAAACGCAAAGAAACAATAGAGGAATCACTTTGACAATGAATGGTCGAAACCATGTGTGAAATGTGTAAAACTTTGACAATGCCAAGGAACTGAAAGAACTATAAATTACTGGAACCATTTCCTGATAATTTGTTGTATTTTCCCATTGTATGACGACGTAATTAATATAGAAAAATGGAGAATTTAACACAATTGATAACAATGTAACGAATAAAAGAAATAATTTCGCGTTATAAACCGTTGAATATTGTTTGCTAAGATTGTAATAGCACATTGCGATGTAACGTTCTGTGGCCAAAGCCACCGCCGTCCAGTTTGATATAGACTCCGTGATGTTCGTAATGGGAACTTCAATGTAAATTGCAAATAAATACATTACCATTTGTAGATAAGGATTCCGACAAAATGAAAGGCTGGTGCATCTGTAAATATTTTTCATTTATTTACAGTTTTATATCTTGATTAATAATAATCGAAACATTCAAAAGATATGCGATGGAACTCAGAAAACATGTTCCCACTTTAGGATATATAATAAAATATACATCTCTTATTATTTCAATATTTTTTAATATAATAACTCGTATTCATTTCTTTTATAGACTATCGATCAATCTTTTGTTTTATATTTAACTCGAAGAATAAAGCAATAACAACAAATAAAACAAAATATTGATCGATGTTCTAAAAAGAAATGAAGATAACAGAAATTGCTCAATATACAAGATAGACAGGTTGGTTAGCCACAAAGTACTTATTTTTGATTTTAAATAGCCTCTGATGAATTTAAGCCAAACGTGGAATCTTACGTCTCAGGAACATGACCTTTCACATATTTAAGTATAGCCCCCTCATTTCTTCTAATATTTTCTTTCTTACCTCTTCTTTTTACTATGAGCAGCCCCGCCTTCATATAATTGGTTAAGTACCAAAGGTTTCATGTGGTAAAAACAATTCAAAATAAGTAATACATTTAAAAATATCAATACTTACTTAAATTTATCAATTTTGATTTCTTTACTTAAAATAAGCAAAGCATGGGTTAGGGTAAATTACGTAACTATTGTAGACCATTGATTTATAGTTTACAAACAGTTTTTCGACAACGTTCAATAACTTAACAATCACAAATCCCAACACGCACCTTAAGAAAATCATGAATAATAGTACGCTCGGTGTTTCCAGTCTCAAAGAAAGAGGACTACCGGTTCCTCACAGATTAAATCATAAAACGTTCCATGGTTTAAATTTTTAGTTCAGAATACAAGATATTATTTATTGTGAAAATTTTCCGGCCCAAAAAGTTAATGTCTTTATTTTCTCCTTTATCTCTCGGATTTCCCACAGAGCTACTAAATTATTTATTTATTGTTAATTAATTGGTATTTCTTGAATATCTTTTTGATTGATTTGATATTATTGTATTTGTATTCATCTCATTATTTGCCATCTGTACATAGTTGTTTCCTCCGAAATGCGTCAATGTTTATTTTTTTAAATTTCTTTTGAGCAACTCTAGACAAACCTTTGAATATTAGATACAATTAATTGGCATTAAATTAACTTGTTATGAAAATTATTTAAATTAATTTTTGCAATCTTGCTCTGAATTATTGTTTAAATTATTTTAATTTCATATAATTTTATGTTTCTATAATTTTACAACTTAAACTGTTTAAATATTTTGTTTTGTTGAACTTAAAATTTTTTATTATTTTTAAATTGAAAATTTTTGGAAACTTTTTATATATGAAATAACCCGAAAAAAATTCAACATTTTCTGTGAATAGAAATATAATAGATATTAATTATTATTAGTGAAGCATTTTAGGGAAAAGTATGAGCATAAATCATGAAATAAATCAAACTGTGTTTTAAAGACAAGCAAAATGAAAGTCAAGATTATCAAATGATAAACAAACAAAGTGATTTATTTCGTACTTTTGCGGGAATCTTCAAACGGTTCCCCGAATTACACTGAAGGCAGACTAATAATCTCTTTTTTTTAATTTTTCAATTATGAAAATTTCCAATTTTAATACTTCATTCTATTTTTTATCTACAATTTACCGGATTATTCTTCAAAAACAATTATTATTTGAGAATTCTAAACCTAATTTCTGAAAACAGTTACCAGAAATATTTATTATCTTTTCTCATACATCAAAGGGTAATAAATAGTGGTCTAAATGACAACCAATAAAAGCCTCAATAATATAAATAAACTAACCAATAATAAATGTATGACTGTCATTAACAATAATAACAGTAAGCTAGGGCATTTTACAATAAGTAGAAGTCTTAAATATAGAACAATTTATTGAGAGAAGAAAAAAATCAATTACACATGCACGATGCACAAAATTTCTATAATCAAAATAGAGATAGTTGAACAATAATTAAGGGCACTTGACAATAAGTAAGAAACTTATTTTAAATATAAAAAATTAATTAGGGATGTTTTCATATCACCAATTATTCCATATAAGCAAATATGTAGGTTTCTAAAAGTTAATTTACATTTTTCATATAATTTTTGCCACAAATTGCTGACTTTTACCGAGAAAAATTATTAAATAAAATTTGAAAAATTAAACGACATGTCATTATTAACAAAATTGCTTTTATAGTGATTAAATCCATCAAACATTCTAAAGACTATTTAAAAAAATTATTAAATAAAAAACATGAAAAATAATTAATAAACAACTTAAAATTTACTATTAAAATTTATTATTATATTAAAAAATTAACTTTAATAAAATTAAATAAGAATAACCTGTCCAATAGCGCACTTGATAGGCCCTTATTTAATGTCGCCCTGACTTTTGTTGTGGTTTTGTATATATTATTTTTTTGATCATTATTGAATATATATAGTTGGTTTTAATAAAATCTATGACTATGAATTCTCTAAATTTATTTACACAAAAGATTGTCTTCCGATAATGTTATTTAAACTAATTTCCACGGGGAAGAGTTTTCAATGTAGTAATGTATAAATAAAAAATTAAAAACATAAAAAATTCATTATAATTTATTAAGTAATTATTCATAATCGTTAATAATTTTAATTAATTATCAAGTAGAAACAAATAATTATGTAACTAAATATTATTTCTTTAATTCTATTTTTAATTTTTGGGTTTTCTATTCAAATTGTGGATTAATAGATATCTCTTTATTTTTTTTTATTTTTGCTACTCATTTTAACCTATGAATTGTGTATCTTGAGTTTATTGGTCAATATATCATTCGTATGTATTTCAGAACTTTTACAGCTTTCAGCATTTTTTCAACTTATTTTTTAAACTAAATTCAATTTTTTATTTCCTCTTACACAGCTTTTGAATAACATGGAAAGTATCACAAATTTTACTATATGAAAAATATCTTTTTTTAATGTTTTTTTACATGAATTTTGATAGTACGTATTTAAAAAAAGTTTTTTTTTGTTTGAATTAGATTTTAATTTGTATTTCATCCCTTTTATAAACAAAATCCTTATTCAGATGTTTCTTCTCCTTTTCTATCTCAAATGACAGATTTCTTTTCTCTGAACCATAAAATGAAAAGTGAAATATATTAAAATTGATTGAGCGAAATTTACATTTTAATATTTTGGATTTATATTGAATAAAATTTCCTATTACTGATAATAATAATAATAATAATAATAATAATAATAATAATAATAATAATAATAATAATAATAATAATAATAATAATAATAATAATAATAATAATAATAATAATAATAATAATATTCGTTTGGAATTTTAGAAGATATTTAATTAAAAAATTTTAAATATTTAACTCTTCAAAAAAAGTTTATTATTATTTTTAACCAATGAGAAGTAAAAAAAAGGAAATAAAAGAGAAGATCAAAAAGCATTTTGAAAATAGAAGAAACTAAATTCCTGGAGATAGTCGAAAATTTTTTCATTTGTGTTAAATATATTATTCGAAGCAAAAGGTTTAAATTATCATTTAATTGTTTAAAATAGTAATAATACATTTTATAACAATATTTATCTTATAATTTCCAAATTGAAACATTTAATTAAGGTAATATTTATACTGATTCTCAATTGCATGATCTAGAAAAAGAGTATTATCGAGTTAAGTTGTGTTTATTACAATATATTATCGCGTATTAGCTGCGAAATGTCGACTAATGCGTGGACGGCTGGAAACCTTTATAAATAAATAACATTTACCACAGTAAACCTACAAAACTTCAGTAGTTCTTTGTTTTGTAAGAATAAATCAAATGTTCAAAGATAAAATAAATTATATAATAAATTATTGTTAGATTTGACAGTGCAATACATTAGCCCATTCTTTTTGCAAGTTATAATTTTGTTACCGTTGATAACTTTCATTTGTAAATACCAACAATAAATGTATATTTAAAATAAAAACCATAAACAGCATTAAAAGTTAATTTTTTTAATTATTTTTTTATATATAATAATGATAAACGCAAAACCAAGGTTACCGACCGGATGAAATTCTATTCAACTTGAATTTTTAAGGGTCGGTTATACGTATGGTATAGAGTCTATACTATAGACGTTTGTAGGTATATTGAGGCAGTTTCTATGGGCCGGCTAATACGCGAATGGGCTTATATGATTTATAGATAATTCATTTTCATGTATACCCAATTCCTACTTGCAGCTTCAAAATAAATTTGTTTCAATAATCTTAAAAATATCGGTCGAAGTTGGCAAAAATAATAATTTTTATGTAATATAAACATAGATAGAAAAACATTAAGCATACCAACAGGATTTCCATAGTAGAAAAAGGCAAGCTAGTGTTGCGCTATATAATAAATTTGAAAACTTTTATTTACATCAATATTTTAAAAAATATAGCACGTGAAAAATTTAACAATCTGTCCTATTTCTTTATTCCGGGTACAACTCGCTTTTGTAAAAATAATGAAGAAATTTTTCAAGATTTGTTTTTCAATTATAAAAATTGAAAATATCATAGAATTTCACAGATTTTCCTAATATTCAAAACAAAACATGATTACATTCAAGAAAAAGAATTTTGTTGATTTTAATTAAAAAACATTATATAAAACTCTGAATATGTCTGTTGGGGTTCAACAGGAGAGGCAGCAAAACTAAGGTGAAAATCGATAAAAACACAAAATAAAATTTAAAGTACAAAATATTAATTAAAAATCAAAAAATTTTACAAATGAATATTTTCTGGGGGAAACTGGTATGGGCGGATGCTAAATAATGAGACGAGTTCAACTATAATAAAATAAAATCAGTGGGGGGTCCCTAAAAAGAATAAATTACAAAAAACAAAAATTAATTAAAAATTAATTAACTAATGGAGAACCCGAGCTATTGAGAAACCCGATCCAATGGAGAACCCGAGCTAATCGGAAACCCGAGTGATTTCAGAAAACCTGAATTAGCAATCCAATTTTGGGAAGGCAATTAAATTAGCCGAATAAAATAAAATTGACGCGAGCCGTCAAAGAAAATGGGGCAATTTCCTTAAATTGAATTAGAGCTACAAGAGGAAGCCCGGGGGGAAGTTAGACCCAAACAAATTTGTCAAAATAAAGTCAATTACCAAGTGGGTATAAAAGCAACTGGCAAGAAAACAAAACTGCCAGTTGGTCGAAGAAAAAGAAAATAGAAGTTTAGCGAGAGCGAAATGGAAACATTAAAGTTAGTAGAAATTAAATAATTTAAATCGAAAGTACCAGAAAGGGACATCTCCCGCTGGAAGATCTATCCACGCGTGAGATTTTTTGGCAAATTGAAAAGTGCAGACAAAACCTGGTTGTATCAAGTGTGGGTGAACTAATAAAAAAGCATCAGTGTTAAATAAAGATTTTGTGTTGGGTCGTTTATTTATTTTGAAAAGTACTATAGACTTACATAAAATACCCAACATGTCAGTGGGATTGCTTGCCACCTTTCGCTGTTTGCATAGCTTTAACCACTGCAGCTAGATATTTGAAAATTTACAGAGACGTACTTTTGATGCCAAAGCTGCAAACTAAAAAGAGATTTTTTCGATAGCTCGATATAAAGCATGAATTTCGGAGGCGTAATTTAAAAATAATATTTCATCAATCAAAAAACAATTGCGTTGAAACAAGCATATATTCAAATCTGTATAAAAACAGTTGTACTTTTGTTTGATTAAATATTGTTTTTAAATTACGCTATTTTAAATTTAAATTTATTTTAAGTAAACCTAAATCTAAAAAAATTTAGTTATTTATTAAATTCAAATTGCTAGGAATATATTTTCATTTTTCATTTTGAAGTTCTGCCGATTTCTAAAATATTTTATGATATATTGTAAGTGGCAGAATAATTTTAAAAAAGATTATCTAGATGAATAATTAATCCATTTCCTAAAATTCTTTTTCATTTGATGAGTTTAATCCAAATTACCTCTATTTTAAAATTATTTTACTATTTAAAAATTATCATAAAAATTGTAATAATGTTGTATTTGTGCAATGAGTACAGATATAAAATTTAAAAATTATAAAAATAAATATTTTTTTGGGAAGAGGCTAAGGTAGGAGCAGATAGCAAGGCAAAAAGTAAAAAAAAATTTATGTGGGGTCCAGGAAAATGTTTGTGCAAAAATACTAACTAATTAATTAATTAAGTTAAATTTTCTTAAATACTGTAAGGAGTTAGTAAACTCCTATATAGAATTATTATGGTTAAATGGTAGAAGTGAGATCAGTTAGTAGAAATAATTATTTCTGTTAAATTTTTATATTTAAATTCTATATTAAATTATATCATATTATATTAAATTATATTAAATTAAATCAATTAAATGTATGACAAATAATTACATTAATATTAATAATTATCACGCCTCGGTGTTTAAATACGCTAGTAAACGAGACAGATTTGAAGTTGTTATAAAAAATAAATGCTTGAAGAAGATTTGAATTTAATTGCGTCTAACATGGCGACCACGACCACAGATTTATTGATAAGCAGACTATTACCCGAGAAATTTCACAAAGGCGATGATATAGAAAATTTTATCAAGGATTGTCAAAGGTTTTTTGGCGCGACAAAAACAACAATTAGGATGCAAGTAATATTAACTACAACATTATTTGACAGATCGCTAATGGAAGATTATGAAGCAGCTGAAGGAAAATCTATGGAAGAGAAACTTCGATGTGCATTTTCGAAACCGACATCATTAATGGATGATCTAAAAGAAGCTTTGAGTTATGAACAAGGATCAGATTCAACCGAAATTTTATAGAGAAAATTAAAAAGATGACAAAGAAATTAATAGCGCACAAATGGGATGAAGAAGAAATAGAAAAATGTCTTCTTACAAACTGTGTAAGAGATCGAGAAGTTAAAAAAGAGATCGAGATGAAAGATTTGAAAACATCAGAAGAAATAAAAGTGACAATAAAGAAATTAGAAAAGGTAAACAAAATTATGGGTCATATTAATGTTGTGAAGACTTCACCGGTTGTTCAAAACTACAGAAGCTACAGAGATGTTGCTCAAAGAGGAATGGTAAACGGAAATAATAATTTCAAGCAGCGAAACGTCAGTAACTGACAATTCGAATGCTGGACATGCAAGAAAACTGGTCATATTAGTCGAGAATGCCAAATGAAAAAGAAAATGACGTGTTTTGCTTGCGGAGTTGAAGGCCACGTACGGCAAGAATGTTCAACGATTCAATGCCAGAGATGTCACTTACTTGGACACAAGGAGATTGACTGCTATACAAATTTGGAAAGAAGGAAGTTTCAAACTAATTCAAACATGAGAAACAATAATTATTATGCCCATCGAACCACAAACTTTAAACAACAGATCAACAATCCAGGAAGAACAATTGCAACAATTGAAGCTCATGATGAGACGATGCCACTGGAGTATTCAGATGATGCAGAAGCCAAATATGAGGATATCCAGCACCCAAAAGTACATGCTTTGACACGAGAGGCAATGATTGAACCAATATACTAGGTAATTTTGATATTGATGTAAATATTGGTCATAAAAATTTTAATAGTGTAAATAATCCTTATATATATATATATATATATAATAATGTAATAAAATTTGTAATTTTAAAAAGTTTCCTTCAAATAATTTTAAATGTCATAGTTATTTTAATGCTGATCGACCTTTAATAAATAATATTAATAATCCTAAGAATCAAGAAGAGTATAATGAAATTAAAGAAGCAGAATATAATAATAAAACAGTAAATGAAAAAGTTTATAATTTTATTAAAAAGGCAGAAGATAAATTAGAGAGAAAGGAAATTGGATGGATTAATGAAATATCAGAGGAGCAAAATATTTTCACTAAAGATGAATGGAAACGATCGAAACTGAGTTATGACAAAGTGCAAGGTAGACCGAGTACAACTCTTGAAATTCAGAGCTATAGAATGGAATGCTTACTAGATACAGGAGCAAGAGTAAATGTAATGGCAGAAGCAATTGTGGACAAATTAGTGAATGTGAAAATCATAAAAACAGATGAGATGTTAAGATGTGCAAATGATAGTAAATTAGAGACAATGGGAAAAATACATATTGATGT
Organism: Schmidtea polychroa; assembly: GCA_959609185.1. Taxonomy (NCBI): domain Eukaryota; kingdom Metazoa; phylum Platyhelminthes; order Tricladida; family Dugesiidae; genus Schmidtea; species Schmidtea polychroa. The sequence continues at coordinate 107,953 of CAUHTR010007869.1, forward strand.
CAGAATTGGTAATATGGAAAGGAAAATAACATTAATAATAGTTAAAAATATTGTTCCAGATATAATAGGCGGTGTGGAATTGCAGAAAGAATTTGGAATTGAATTAAATTACATCAAGCAAAATGAAGAAGGATATAATGAATTTGTGTGTGAAATAGAAGCTAGATTTGGGGAAAAGATTACAGATAACGAGAGATGTGAAAAAGCAATAGAAATTCTAAGATTAAACGAAAATAAAAGGCTGTTAGAGATTGTTAAAAACAATAAAAACAAAAACAATAAAAAATAAATGCTTGAAGAAGATTTGAATTTAATTGCGTCTAACAAATACATTAATCATTTATTTTGATAAACATCATCGCCGAAGTTAATAATAATAATAATAATAATAATAATAATAATAATAATAATAATAATAATAATAATAATAATAATAATAATAATAATAATAATAATAATAATAATAATAATAATAATAATAATAATAATAATAATAATAATAATAATAATAATAATAATAATAATAATAATAATAATAATAATAATAATAATAATAATAATAATAATAAAAATAATAATAATAATAATAATAATAATAATAATAATAATAATAATAATAATAATAATAATAATAATAATAATAATGATAACATTATTAATTTTTTTATTTAATTCCATTCCTGTTGAAGCTTGAATTTTGACAGGATGCACTTTAGCAGAAAATCTATAAAATTATATTATAAGACAAAAAATCAATATGTCTATAAAAGGATGAAAAATTCTAATGCTATTAAAAACTCGATTTTATTAGAAATTCCGCCATCGCCGCTGAAACTGTAAATAATATCTTTAATTTACATATAGAAATATTTTGGGAAATTTTCAACGAATTGAAAAGGAAATATTTAATGAAAAATTATTTAATTTATTTGAAATGATGATATCTCTACAAATCGGCATCAGCTACTGACGCGTAATTGCAGGAAAATGAATTTCCAGAGACTTGTATATTTAGACAAAAGATATTATTATGACAATTACTGCCAACACATTTATGTAATAGCTCTCTTTGAAGCTGAAAACAATCTTAATTGAGGTCGAAAATGGTAAGAAAATCTTCGAGATGAGTGTCAATGTAGAAATATTTGGTTTTGGTTCATTAAATCTTTCTAATGCATTCTTACCTCGTTATTATATGGAACTTTCAAACATAGATCGAGTGATTTTATATATCATTCTATAAAATACAACGGATCTCCTAAATTTGTTTGGCTCATTTCAGTTTACGGTCAACTTTCCATGAACTTATCTCGTGCATGTTAGTGAATGTTAGAAGTTCCATTTTCAATACTCTATAGCAGCGATTCCTAATCCTTTTCTAACCCACGACACACCAATAAATATATTTTTTCATGGCACCCCTAAACACGAAATTATGAAGTTGTTTACTTACGAAAGTTAAAATTTTATACTATCGCATTTAGTTGAAGATATAAAATCAAGTTGTTTTACGTAATATGTGTAATATAATACTATAACTGCTAATCTTGCGACACACCGGTTAGGAAACACTGCTCTATAGAAAACTATGCTAATATTACTAGGGTGGAGGGCAGATTTCACACAATCTTTCACACAAACATTATACACACTAGAATTGTAAATAAAATAGGTTGATCATATAGTTTAAATAAATAAAATACAAATGACCTTGTATTTCTATAAAATATTCATAAGTAGCTTATGATCAACTTATATACCAATAAAGTAAATACCACCTCAAATTAATCATGTATTTCAAACAAATATCTACTGAGTTATATTCTTTGATAAAACAAATATATATAATACCACAGAAAAAATACAAATACAATGAAACAAAACCATTCTAAATCCAGTATTTTTTTATGACGGAACGGCGTTCCGGCAGCTTTTTTTCGCTGAATGATTTAAAAAATTGACATATGTTTTGGTTTTTGTCATATTTCCATTTCTGACATTTCAAATAGTTAATTACAATCAAATTAAAAGTAGTAGTCGTACGCCAAAGCGAGTGAATCATAACTCCGTGCCTCCTATGTGTTATTACTATTATATAAAAAACGCTCACGTAAATATACGCCATTAATATACTATGTCATTAAAATCGTTTCCTGTCGTCGGTGTAAATTCACATTGTAAAATAATCAATATATTTAAAATTTCAAAAAATTCAGCGTCATTTTTATGCATATAAAGGATAGTACAGATACATTCCGACCCCTTTTTCCAGAAAAAAGCACTGTCTAAATCTATAAGAATGCATAAAAATATTATGAGGATAGACAAACTAATAATACTTCAAGTACAATGCAATAAATGCAGTATAAATCATCAACGGTGTATACAAATATTATTATTAAAACGTTGTAATTAATCAATATTGTCCTCCCACCATTCACTGTACACATCTGTATCCAATTACATTATTATCATTAATATATAAATAATTTTCATCATTCACAGCATTCACAAAATTGTCATTCATTTCTATCGGACTATCATTCTTCAATTTCTCATTAACACTTACTACAGAGCTCTGATCACCTCCTCCCATGGTGCAGGATATGCATTTAGGTATATGTTCATCTTTTGCCTCATCTTCAATTACAGCAATTTTCCTTCGATATGGTCGATTTATTCTACCGTGCACTCAAAACACTTATGCTTGAAATGTTTTGACTTATGACAGTAGTTCCATTTCACATTTGAACATTCTGGAAGGTTCATACCTCTCTAAAAAGCATACCCAACACATGAACTTTGGTCAATCATTTTATTTGGAATATTTTCTCTTCATAACGTTTGTTTTGAAATCTTGTATTTAATCTAAGATATTCGGCTTTCTTTATTCAGTTCTGACGAATGCATTTGCAATATTAATTTATTTTTCAATAGTTTTAAATTTAGGTTACTTTGACATTTTTAAACTATTAAAAATATAATTTTAAATGTTTTCTGTTCCTGAATAGAAATTTTATTGAAAAAATATATTAAAAAACCAAAAACACAATTCTAGCACCATGTTTGTGGACCACCTAACTGCTCGTCACGGACCGCAGGTTGAGAACCTCTGACATAGACAACACACCAACTTGTATGTTGAAAATTTTGCTACACTCAATAACATCTTTATTATACACCAAACACCACTGAGATACATTCTCTATAGTGGTGGTTGGCGTGTAGAACAATTTCTCTCACCAATTTACTGTACTGTATTAATCAATTTATATTTATCATATACTGAATTGCTTTGGAATGTTTTTTGGAAATTTATTTTAGCCATTTTAGAAATGGCTTTCAGGTAAGATATTTAATTTTAAGTAAAGTTTAAGTCTTGAATTTTGATCCATATAGATATGCGATCATTATTCAAGTTCTTAAATTTTACTTTTAGTCAACATTATAATTATAAATTATTTTTAATTAATTTTCAGGGATTTTTGATATTTTATGACAAGTATTTTAGAATATTTTCGAAAAAATGTGAGTTAGATATGTTTCTAATTATAATTAAATAAATGAATTACCAAAAATATTTACTTTTCTAAAACATTTTGGGAAAAATCCCCGAATAATAAAAATAAAATAATTTTTGTAATTTTTTTTTCTGAGCTCAATATGAGGAGCTTCTTTCAGAAAAGCAAATATAGATTGAAAAGACATTGAACAAAATTCATCTGCTCTTGAAATTTCATTAAAAATATATTTTTAAAAATTTTCAGCGATCTTTTTTTATCCAAAAATTGTCTAAAATAGAATTATTATAGAAATGTATCTCAGCGTTGCATTTCGATGAATCAAAAGTTTGTATGTGTTTTTAGTGTATGTTGTGTTTGTGTGCAGTTTTTAATTTTTCTTCCACTTTTCAGATTTCTATAATATATGATGTATCTGACTGCACTCTAAATGAGAACATCAACGTGAAATCAGAGTAAGTATGTATGTTTATGTATGATTATTGGTTTTTTTGTTATATTATAGGAAATGCATCTGAGTGGCGTTTGGTGTAGAATTTCAAATTCTTCAGTGAAATAAATTTTCTCTGACCACAAAATTACAATAATATAAAAACGCTACCAACTAGTGATGAAATTAATCGTGGCGTTTGATATAAAGTCAAATAATTTATTTTGACAAATCTTTTTAATATTGTAAATTATGAAGGGATTATTTTGAAATCATAAAAAACCCTTCAAAAGCTTTAATTATTTAGTAATAATTTACTTATTTAATTCATATTTTCAAAATATTTCATGTTTAAAAATATTAAAAATATTTTAGTTAAAAATAAATATTGAAAACCCCTTTATAAATTTGGGAAATAAGGATAGATTACGGGAAATTATGGAAAATGTATAAGAAATGCATCGAAAAACTAAGACATTATCGGAATTTAATGCTATTAAAGTTAAATTATTTTAGGTTTTCTGAAATAGATAAGAAACGATTGCCTAATGTCACGGAATGGGGTGAAAATTTATTACAATCACATAAAATAATTTCAAAAATAGTTTCTCAAGTACTGAAGCCCGTTCTACATATTTTATTAGTTGTAAAGTTTATTTGTTAACACTCCAAAAAATAAACATGACTGCCTGTCATTTGAAAAAAAAATTTACAAAATTATTGTTGAAAGAATAAATCTGCGTACTTTAACATTCGAAAAACTAATTTTAATAAATGAATATTTATTACATTTAATTTTAATTGTGTAATTAAAAAATAAAATATTTCCAATAACTTATAATTTTATTCCACAACATAAATAAATAAAATAAATCGACTTAATTCTATCGAATGATTCATGATTTATACAATTTAAAGACATTTATTTTAATATATTCATATTAAATTTTAAAGAGTTAATTTAATAAAATTTAACTAATAAAAATGAAATTTTACATAACATTCATATTATTATTATTATTATTATTATTATTATTATTATTATTATTATTATTATTATTATTATTATTATAATTTTTTTATAATATTTTCATCATCAATTTTATTATTATTATTATTATTATTATTATTATTATTATTATTATTATTATTATTATTATTATTATTATTATTATTATTATTATTATTATTATTATTATTATTATTATTATTATTATTATTATTATTATTATTATTATTATTATTATTATTATTATTATTATTATTATTATTATTATTATTGAGTCCTTGATACAATCACTTTGTGAGGAGTAGTTAGACTTGTATATAAATAATAAAAATATTATAAAAGAGAAAAGTATTTTTATAAAATTTCATTATATATTATCCTTTGCGTATCGTAAGCACTATTATTTAAAGGTGTTGTAACAAGAGTGACTAAAGAAGCGGAAAGGAATAATTTCAGCTATCCATTTACTATTCATAGTCAAGATTCCTGTGAATATCGCTATCTGACAAAAACATATAGTATCAAGAGTGCAAAGATTCATTCAAACGCATATTCATATCCTAAGTCTCATTGTATACGGGAGTCAGCTGTAACTGATTTATAGAATTTCACAATGATGGTATCTGACAAGATTAATTACATCAATCTTGTGTATTATCATGGGCTAATCAAGGAAAATTTATCGTTTCAACCCAGGAAAATAATTCTCACCAGGCGAGACAGAAACTCAAAGAAAACTCATACAATACTGAGATTGGAGATCTGAGATCATTTCAGTAGTTCGTTTGTTTGAAAATGTATTCTTTCTATAATATTAATTATAATTTCTTTTGAACCAATTATTTTTTGTTTTCCACGGGAAATCATCTTTGAGAAATTCTACATCAGGGAATTTGCAATCGAAATTTACAAAATAGGAAATATAAAATAAATTTAAAAAGAGAGTATAAAAGTTTTTTGTAAAAGACCTAAGGGGGTAAAATTAATTTATTACATTTCAGAATGTTTTGTATGATTTTATAAGGATTCGAACAAAATTTAACAGAGGAAATAAAATGAAGATAAGTTTGTTAAAGGTGACTAAAATAAGGAAGATTGAAAGAAAATTCATGCTGTAAGGTATTCCAGTGGTGAGCTATAGGAGGCTCGCGGGGCTCGCGTAAGCCCTTTGTTAAATTTGTTGGGTTATTGAGTTGGTGATAAAATTAAATGTTACTCTGACTACAAGCGTGTCTTTAACCGATTCACAAATAACATTTGACAACAGAAATCTTTATTGATAATCATAAATAATTTCCACTCTACACTGACAATAAATTCAACACTCTGCTTGGTGATTATACAATGCTAATTACAACACTCGGTGAGGAATAGCACTTGTGTATAACACCAGATTGAAAGATTACAAATTACTGATTGGTTTATCAACTGGGACTTTGAACTGGTTATTTTCTTTGACCTTCTTCACAAGTTTATTCAAATAATCAAGTAACTTCTTTTCGTTTAATTTTTCAACAAATTCTTTCATTCAAACTTTTCCAAATAATTATTCTCCACAACTATCTTCTTTACAATCCTTTTCCACAATTGTTTCTCCAACAACGTTTCGTCCAACTTTGTCTAATTTTCTCCAATAATTTTATCTCTCAAATCGTCTCACAAATTGTTTCTCCCAAATTGTCTCACAATTGTCTCAATTTTTGTTCCCACTTTTCCAAATTTTGTTCCTTTATATAGTTATTTTATTTGTGGCACTGGCGACAGATTCTGTTTACTATTTTCCTTATCATCCTTATCTCTGACAGATATCAAGATATTTTTCCATTTTCCTTTTTTGTTAAACCGCCTTCTCCCAAAAATTTTGCTATCTTTGACAAGCTGTCAAGATAAGGCTTTTTCCCTTATTTTGTTTTTCTGGAATTTGAAATTCCACCTTCATTTGTTTTAATTTCTTGTTCGATACCTTTTATTTGTTTTATCTTTCTCATTTTTAATTTCTTTTTACTTCTGTTTTCTTTCCTGAGTCCCCATAGATCGTCCCGTTTGCCATGGCGATCTTCCCCAGGTAATCTATTTATTAATTTCATTACATACATTTGTAAAGCGACGAAGTCATGCCCATCAAGCAATGACGATTAAATTTGGAATATCACTTCGCGCAACTAAATTTTTTGAACTTGAATGTACAATCACTCGAATACTCACGATAAAGTACGAATCGCCTGACGTGTTCTGGAGGCTTTTCCAACACAGTCGGAGTGACACATTACTAGGGTACTAGTTCATACGATTCCTGAGGAAAAAAAAGAGTGAGCCCCTTGTTACAAATTTCATACCTCACCTCTGAAGTACCCTAAATTTTCTTCATTATCAGTATTCTATCTTTTTGAATCCATGAAACATTCTTTATTTTGAATTATATTTGTTTCTGGTCCATAATAATGTTCTTGATTTCTCATTACGGTAGCAGGGATATTAATTGAATTCGTAGCCATTTTTCTTATTATTAGAGTTGTAGAAATTAAATAAAAATTAATTAATTGAATTTCTCCAAACAACGCAAGTATAAATGTTAACTTTCAATATAAATTATTGCATTCGAATCTGTTTGATTCATCATTTCATACCTGTCTTTCACTATTTTTGCTTCAATATGTTCTTATTAGAAGCTGCTAACACATCTTCTAAATTATTTTTTAAATTTGGTTCAAAAGTTAACGACATAATTCCAAGTATTTATTATATGACATATATTGTATAATTTTAAACAAATTTTCAGTGTTGAATAAAATATATTCAAAACCATTTATCAAAATTTCAATATTTAAAATATATCTATTTAAAAATTTTTCATTAATGAAACTTCTTTTTTAAAAAGCTATTTTAATTTTTAATTCAAAGATTTCAACTTAAAAAATCCAATTTAAAAATTATTTAAAAGTTATTTTAATAGTCAATTATTTACAATTTAAAATTATTTTGATAAATCATTGAAATATTTAATTCTCAGCTGAAAACACCTCACAGTTCTAATATCGATTGCCGTTGAATATATTCAATAGTGGATTTACTGTAAAATGAAAGAGATTATACACAAATGTAAAGTCTAACACAAATACTTCTCAATTACCATTCAAACAGATTTGATTTTGAAGTCCGACAATAAACCTACTAGCCTCATATTTGGATGGATTAGTAAGCAACTATTGCTGGGTAAGACCATGTAAAAATTAGTTTTATTCATTTAAGTTGAGATTCTAATATCCTAATATCCTATCCTATTCTAATATCCTATTCTAATATAACTATGGGATTTGGAGTAATATTTTTCATATTTATCTTTTCCTTTTATTTTTAGAATATTTTGTATTCTAAAGATTGTAGGAGTTGGAATAACTTGCAATTCTTATTCATAGAATTTCTTACAATTTCACTGTTATCGTATTATTTAATGACATAAATTACAGTACTCTGTTTGGTATTAATCTTTAAAAATTAAAACACTTCATTGGTCCAAAGTTCAAAACTTCATTATAATCAAAGTTTATAATGAATGGAGAAGCAATAATTTTTAATACCCACACATAGTCACAAATTGCTTTTACTTGACATACTTGACTTTTACTTACATTAACTGGTCTAAATCCATTTAAACCACGATGTGGTGAATGATCATATGAATAAATTAAATTTCGTAAATCATTTCCATTAAATCTAATTGGCACAAATCGCCAATACCAAATGTTTTCTATTAATTAGACAAGCTTGTCTTGCAAAAACATTAACAACTGTTGCATCTCTTGAATTTTTAAAAATTGTTAAAAATGTACATTTAAATTACAAGTTCTATGACTTCCTCCTTGATGGAACATAGGCTTGCCAACTCTCTCATTTTGCCGAAAGTCTCCCGGAATCGGCTTTCCTCTCCCGTCTCCCGGTTAACTATGATCCGGGATATGTAAATCTCCCGTCTTTCTGTTTTTACAATATTTTACAATTTTTCAAGAAAAAAGTGCAATTTTTGAAGTTCTAACTTTTATTTGATTTCTCTAAAATAATGATAGTCAAGATTTATTTTTGCTCACAGTCACCGAAAGTTTAAGTTGTTTGTTCGCGCGAGCGATTTTATGTTTTTCTTCATACTCACGTTATTGTCACTGTCAGGTTTTTATCACTTTTAAAATGTAAAAAAATGTAAAATGTAATATGTAAAAATAATTGTTTTGTTTAAATCTTTATGGTAATAGTCATCATATAGTTAAAATCACTAACATATGTAAACCAAAAAAGTAGAAAAAAACACCTGTTATATTATTGGAACAGGCGTGGCGTTTTAAAATACTGTCTATCATATCGTCCATCATATCTAGAAATTCTTATAAACAAATAATTAAATTCCTTTTGTTGATTGGTTTCTTGATTCCAGTCATCAATGATGATGACATCTCTCTTTTGTAAAATCTTTATCAAACCCACTTATAACTTTCACTTGAACTTTACACAATTCTGATTTAGTGAAACCGTTTTCAACTTCCGAACTTCGATGTCAAAATGATGGTTGAATTTTTCAACGAACAGATTAGATTGCAACAATTTACATACAAAAACCGATTTACCATTACTATTAAGGCCAAAAGTTTGATAAACAGCTTCATTTTATAACTCCAAGCACTAGAAAGTAAGTTTATATACATAATTCAAAGTTTTGATGTAAAATAGTCCATTATATTTAAGTTGCTTAGTACCCTGTATTAAAATGTATAAATTATAAATTATAAATTTTTATTGAAAATAAAAGGTTTTACATTTTACAGTTCTGACACCAATTGTAGGATCATAAAACTAATTGATACAATATTTTTATTGAATTCCACATCTTTATATAAAGTTTATCTGGTATTTGCAAATTTAGGAATGGCATTGTATTTTACAATGGGAATATAAAAACTGTCAATTTTGATTGGTTGAGAAATAGATTATTCAAAATGTAAAAGATTTGATTAGTTCACCAAAATACAAATACAGAAAACATTTTCTTCCTCATCATTTTTACAACGACTAAAATTTCAGAAACTGGTAATCAAAGGTTTTTACAATACTACATGTGAACCTCGCTTAACACTTTTGAATCAGTAACCTTAACCCTAACCCTTTGACTATGATCAAAAAAATATACATGTTGGCCCTCTCTAACATTTTACAAAGGAAAAATGATGAAGACCTCCACACTAAAGTGAGATAAAATAAAACTACTTTGCTACACATTTTAAAACCAACAATTGCACGTAACAGTTTTCCAAATAAAATTTGATTAAATATTATTAAATTTGTAAATTAGTCAAAATATTTTTAATATTTATTAATTATTAGTTATATTTAATCTGTATATTTGTAATGTGTGATGAATGAATAACAATTTGTTATGTTGTGTAAATAATATATTCGAATTTTGGCTTGAATTTTAAATAACGCGTTCAAATTCGAACAAAAGTAAAATTCATATTTTTATTTTATGTACTACTTATGATATTATTAGTAGTAAAAAATGAGCAGTAAGCCCCGTCGGATTTTTGGGTTGAGAAAATTGAAACCTTCCAGTAAAACATTTTTTCTGGTGGTAATTTCTTTATTTTGTTTAAATGAAGTGATTCTTATATATATTTTTAAAATTAATTTTTAATTTAGAAAATAACTTATTAATATTTAGTTTTAATTTTGTTCTCAGGATTTTATTTGGTCAAATGCTTATGTCAATATGAAACTGACATTATAGTCGTTGGTATTTTTATGTTCAGTCTTTTTGCAAAGGATTTTAAGTCTTGATTAAGAAGACTAAATATAACGTCTGTTGAAATCGAACTTAATACAAATAAAATTTATTCAAAGTAAATTTGCGACTTGAATGGGAATTGCTCTAGGTCATAAAACAAATTAATCATGTCAAATTAGAAGATTTCGAAGACTGATTATACATAAAAATGAAATTTATGCTTTTTGAAGCTATTAAAATTCATGTTTTTCTTAATTTAATATAAAATATAATTGCTTTTTGTTTTAATTGTTAATGGTTCGTGCTTTCCTAATATTCAGGAGCTTACCGGTTATCCAGAATTAGACGCTTCTCAGTTTATTCAGAGCTTTTGAACCAATAATTGATCCTGATATTCTGGTACCTAATGATAATATTAGTCTTAGTACATTTTTACAAACGTGAATGATGTCACAAGTCAATGGTTCATTATTAAAACTAAGCCAAAAGAAAGAGAAAAATACTACTTTTGGTCACACAGAAGCCAAAGCTTGCCTTAACGGACCTAGTTTATACAAGAAATATTGATAAAATATTAAACCTCATTTTTAAAATTTTCCTAAATGTCTCGTTTCTTTTTTTTGAAAAACATTTTATAACTTAAATGTTTTATTATTTCATTCACTAAATTCGTATTTTTTGACTGATCGAATTAGCATTAAAAACCTTTAAAAATTACTTGACAACAGCTTCTGAGATTCTGAATAGCAAAGTGATGGAATCCACTAATGACATGGCCATCAATAGAACATAAGGTGCAGCTGAAAACTTTTTCCGGGCAAAGATTGAGAAATTAATCAAATTCAAAATGAAACCGACCAAACACAATGGGGCTTGAATATAGACGTCAAGGAATTCATATAGAAATGTCGAAGAAATGTTAGCCGACATATTATTTTTGTCCTTCTACAATATTACTATTTCCAACCTAAACTTTAGAATAAGTTTTGATTTAATCATTAATAAAAATGGTATGTAACATTATTACTTACCTTTCAAATTGTTTAACGTACAAAAAGCCAAACAGAACATAGTAAAATCAAAAAATATAAATATTATGAGAATTAAAACAAAAGTAAAAGAAATCTCGATGCGATTAATTTGAAATATAATTTCGAGTCTGATTGGTATATAAATAATCCAATCACGTTGTAAATAAAGTTTTCCATTTTATGCAAATAAAATTTAATTTAAACTTTTTTATTATTTATTTTTATGACATTATTGGCATTATATTTAAATTAATTAATTAATATTTACATAATAATAATGATAATGATAATGATAATGATAATAATAATAATAATAATAATAATAATAATAATAATAATAATAATAATAATAATAATAATAATAATATATAATAATAATAATTATTATTATTATTATTATTATTATTATTATTATTATTATTATTTATTAAAAAGATTGGCAGTAAATATATCAAAAACATCGATATATTTACTGATTCATAGTCAAGCTTTTTAATAAATACAATGGAAAAGAAATCAGTGGTGAAATTTAAAAAAAAGTTTTTATAATATTAATATTATTATTTTAAAATAATTTAACTTTGTAAAACTGTAAATAAGCTAAACATATGTCCCAATTAACTATCTCTGTTTATTTTCTAACTCAAAATAGAAGTTAAAACAAAATATTTATGCAAATATTAATTATCCCACTTCTATTTACACATCAGCAACATGTATCCCTAGTGGATACTGTTTATCATACCAATGCAACTGGATTCCTAAATATTTTTGTTTACATAAAGATTCATGATATACCGAACAAACATTGTGTCAATAAAAATTTTTAGAAAAAATAAAACAAAAAATTTAAATACATTTAACACAAAATAATATGGATAATAATTGAAATGAATATTTTCATAACAAATAATTATTATAGGTAGGATGTCTCAATAAATGTAGTTGACAAAATTGAAATTACAGTGCAAATATATATGGTTAAGCGAAATGCTGCTTTTGCTCAGTTACATGATAATATTTTATTTGATTACATTTTACATCAGAATAAAAAATTATCCATGGGATGTCACTAATCATTAAGTAAAGCAGTGACATTTCAGCTATATGCTCTAGACTTAAAAAGTTAGACACTAAATTTTGGGAGGATTAAAATTATTTAAAGATCTAATCATTTGTTTAAATGAAGTGATTTTTATTTTATTTTGTAATAATTGTTTAAATGATATATTTTACTTTGTCGACTATGGCATATGTTCATCATAAATAATAAAATTAACAAGTTTTTAAAAAAAGAAAAATTTTAAAATAAATTGGAATAAAATATTTTGCATACCTCGAACAATCTAATTACAAATAAAAAATATATTATTAATTAAAAATATATTTAAAATATTTTCAATACAAAATTTACTAAATTTTAAGAAAAATAAATTATTGATGTTTTTTGACGCCCAAATTTTCATTTCATTTCAAATCATATTTTCAACCATATTATAAAGTTATAAATATTTTTCATTTTAACTTAATAATTTTTATTTTAATTCAACTTAAAAATCTAGTTTTAATTACGATTAATACTTTAAAACAATAAAATGATAATTTAAGCCTTTTGCTGCAAATAATGTATTTAATGAAAGAATTTTCGACTATACGATAGTCCTNTCATTTCAAATCATATTTTCAACCATATTATAAAGTTATAAATATTTTTCATTTTAACTTAATAATTTTTATTTTAATTCAACTTAAAAATCTAGTTTTAATTACGATTAATACTTTAAAACAATAAAATGATAATTTAAGCCTTTTGCTGCAAATAATGTATTTAATGAAAGAATTTTCGACTATACGATAGTCCTTGTCAATCTCCTGGAATTTAGCAATGTTCTTCCCCAAAATACCTTTCAATCTTTCTTTTATTTCTTTTCTCTTAATTCTCATTGGTTGTAAATATAATGAATTGTTTTACTAAAAACTTTTAAAATTTTAAAATTTTTTATTATTTTTTATATTTTATACATTTAAAATTTCAAAATGACACAAACTAAAAATTTTAAAATTTTTTACAGCTTCTATAATTAGCTTCTAGAAGCCTAATAAAATATTTGAAAATATTTTAAATAAAGCCTCCAATAACTACTTATATATGCTATTTAAATATTTCAATAAATGTGTCAATTTTTTTAAAATTTTTTTCTATATTATTCTAATTATTACTTTTTAATTTATTCTATTTTTTTTAAATTTCTTTATATATTGTCAGTTATTCTCAAAGTCAATGACAACAGATCAAATTCATGATTTCATTGATTTCTTCTTTAGTGTTGATCTTTGGCTGTCTGTTTATGATAAGAATTGCTTCTTTGATTCTGACATTTTTCTTTTGGATGTTTCCATTAGCTATGATTTCTATTGAAATATTTTTTCTTTCCTCTGTTGGCTGACACTGCCGGAGATGTCTGCCCAACGAGGATGTTCCACCAGGATCTAGATGTTCTTTAACTCTTTGGTGCAATGTCCTGAGGGTACTTCCAATGTAGATTTCATTGCATACATTGCACGTGATGCAATAGACGATGTTTTATCTAAAGCACATATCTTTCGGTGTCTGGCAGTTTTTCATTGTGCAATTGTTTTCCCTATTTATGTTGCCTGCCAGAGCCCTTCTCAATGTCCAAGATTTATGTGCTATCCGAATTGGAAGACCGGTACGTTTAAGTTCTTTCAGGATCTTGAAGTCGAGTATGTCACTGATGAATGGGATATTCAGATAGAAATATTTCTGATAGAAGAAATATTTTGTGTTAATTCCCTAGATCTTCTTGGGGTAGAATTCATTCTTTCAATGTCCTCACCTTGGTATCCGTTTCGGTGTAGGATTTTATTGAAATTTGATTGCTCTTTAAAGTTTTCGTTTTTCTCCGTGCATCGATTGGCTATTCTTCGTTTCTCGTTTCTTATGACATGTACTTTCTGTAAGTATGGAAGCGCTGATCTTTGGTGCATAAATATTTCTTTGCGAGCTGGTTTTCTGTAGAATCCGTATGTTGGAGTATTTTCTTCTATTTTGATTCTCAAATCCAATAAATTGAGGGATCCATCTTCTTCCGGATATTCGATTTCGAACTCAATATCTTGATGAAAACGTATTTGAATAACCACCCAAAAGAATTGATCTACGAGGTACAAAGACAATCCTTCATGACAGCAGAAGCACATTATTCCTTGCGATTTGACAAAAGAATCAAACACCTTTTGAGAAAAAAGGAGCTCAAAGCAGGCCTTGTTACGAACAATGAAACACTGGACGGAAACGAAAGCATTACAGTGAACAAAGAACTAGTAACCGACCTCACAAATTGTCTATCCAAAGGTGAAAAAGGATTACTTTCACTAGGACCAAAGTTCAGTATAAACAGAGAAATAGATGAAGCAGCCATCCTCAATTTCAAAACAGCTCTTTGTCGCATTGCGTACCAGATCAAATGGAACAATACAATACCGCATGAAAATGAAAATAGCGAAAACCAGCTCCCAGTATACATAAACACAGATAAACTCTATCAACCAAATCCTGATGCAGAATTAGATTCAACACTCTCAAAGGTCTGTCACAAAATCATGGAGATAGTTGAGAAGGAAAGAAGAAAACCATATCTCTCAAACCTAACGAAAGACGAACAGGCAATATTAAAATCCCTTAAAAAGAAACCGTACGTTTACTTACCAAGTGACAAGGGGGGAGAATTTTGCATTATAGAGAAGAATCGTTACTGTGAAGCTGGTTACGAACACCTCGGCAACATCGAAACATACAAGAAAGTCAGCCGCATGTCACCAAACACCATCGAAATGAAGATCAACAAATTATGGAAAGCCATAGCTTTGGAAATGAGGCTCAACAACAGAATAACCAACAGCTTCGTCACAAAAAATTCTGATCTTCCTAACTTCTACCACCTAATTAAAACTCACAAAGAGGGTCCTGGTATCAAAATTAGACCTATAGTGTCCAACAAAAATGGACCAACAACTAAAACAAGTTGGCTCCTTGCAAAGATCTTGAAACCTTTATTGGACACGATACCACACCATCTTCAAAGCAGCGACTGCCTCATGACAAGACTAAATAATAACATGACTTGTCATAGAGAATTCCAATACCCATTTAGTCTTGATGTCGTATCACTATACACATCTATCGAACCAACAGAGGCTATTCAATGTTTAGAAAAGAAATTAAGAGAAAGCAACTTGTTAATAAAGGAAATGAATATCGAGAATATCACCAAACTACTTACTGTTATCCTCGAGAACACCTATTTTACCTTTGAACAAAATATCTATAAACAAGTTAAAGGTCTGCCTATGGGTTTTAGCATATCAGGACTGCTAGCAATCATCTTTATGGATAACCTCGAACGACAGACACTGAGGACCATACAACCCATCGGTTTCTATGCAAGATATGTAGATGATATCTTCATCACGACCAAAAACAGAAAAGAAGCGGAGGAAATATTTCATACATTCAATGCGGCTCATCAAGATATTGAGTTCGAAATCGAATATCCTACCAAGCAATCATCATTTTATACGATTAATACTTTATTTTAATTTTAATTTTAAAAATTTAATTTATCTTTAAGAGTTTGACATGCTCAATTAAAAGTTCCATACAGATCAAATCATCCAAGAATAGACTTAGGTGCTAAGGTTGTGTTACAGGAGTATTACTACTACTATCGAAGTACAGCTGCCAGGGTACTAATAAGGTTGATCTAATATTTTTATATATATATATATATATATACAAATAGTGATAATAAGAATGTGAAATTAAAGCCAGGATACATAGTAAGTATCCACGAGTAGGGTTACCAGCTGTTCAGTTCAAGAAAAGAGAACATTTTTTTCAATAAATTTATTTTTAAACTTACCTGTGTGTAAAAATTGAATGTATCAAAAACTAAAAGGTTTTATATAGAAATTTAGAAAGTGGTAGAAAAATAATTTACATACAAACACAGGAAACATAATAAAAAATACATGTGATTTGATTTGTAAGGTGTGATATTTGCAAATCCCACCACACCTTTCCTGTGTAGACAACTCTAGATTGACTGGATCAAAATTTCAGATGCTTTTAACTTTTACATACAATAAAAATAGTGTTGTTAATTTACTTTTCAAATTTAGAGAGGAATTTCATCTTTTGTGCATTATTTAAAGAAGAGGGACATTTATATAAATCAAAAAAAAGAACAAAAATATTTCTTTTTAAAATAGAACAACCCTACCGACGAGTTATGTCTATCGGTCAAATTTTACGGTAATAAAGTAAATCAAAAGTCAGGTATCCAAAGATAAGATATATCCTAAAGATAAGACGTTAATACTGGACCATCCAACTTGACTATTCGAATACTTGATATTCGAATATATTTGCATGAATATTTTTTCCCAATATCCGAATAATTTCAAAAATGTAAATCACAGTAAGCTTTGAAAAAAGTACGGTTAATTTATTTCTTCTTACAAAAAAAAACAAATAAATCCCGAAATAAAAAACAAATATAAGAATTTATATATAGCCATGACATGTGAGAGAGATGAAATTGCATTTTTGTATGGGTTTAATTTTGTGCGACATTATTTTTGTTAGTTATTAGAAAGCAGTCAGTTATTTAAATTGCTTAGAAAATATTCGTAAATCTAATTAATTACTGTATCATATGTATAAATGTTACATCATAATCATAAAAAAAATCATTTCATAATAAAAATAAAATAATCAATAATATTTAATAATACAATTTGTGCTTGCATACTTCAGGTAAATTAAAATTTGTTAGATTTTCTTACATACATATTTACATCTTTGGTTTTTTTAGCTATGTCAAAAAAATCCGAGGTATGTGAGTTTTTAAGAAAGATGAAAACATTTTTGGTGAAGCCACATGTGGTACGTGCAACACGAACATTGGAAGTTCAACCACTGCTACGGTTAACCATTTAAAACTACGACACAACATATTGATATCTAAATCGGTATCAAATGAAATTGATGGAGAAAATAATATTCCTAAGAAAAAGCAAAAAACTGAAACAAGTACTATTTAGTAATTTGTAAAAAAAGAATCTTTAAATGAAATATTATCAAAAGTCGCAGCTGTTGATGAAATGGCGATCACGGCAATTAGTAAATCTCAAAGCTATAGCTGGTGAAATTTGTTATTACAGTGGATGAATGGACAGGTTGCACTATTTTACGTTATGTAAACGTAACAGCTCATGTATTTGGAATAAACTCAAATAAAATTGGATGCCATGTTCTGGGTTTGACGGAAATAATTAAGCAGGGAAATGTTGAAACAATTAAACATTTGGTTGAAGCTAAGTTGGCAGACTTTGGGATTTTCTTTAAAAAATGATGTTATTGCATTAACTAACGACGCAGTACCCGTAATGAAAAAATATGGCAATATATTAGGTTTGCTTTCACGCGCTCCATTTAGCTATCATGGATTGTTTTTATATAACAAAATATTTTATTCACAATGAAGTGTTTGACGATACCGAAGAGTTTGCAGATGAAGATATGGAAGAAGAAGATTCCATAGAAGATCAATGCTTTGATTACAATTTGGAGTTTATTAACGAAAATGAATATATAATGACATTGGATATTGATTTTGATCAAACTATTAAGGTTAAGAGGTGTTATAAGAATTTTTAAAAAATCGGCTACAAAGCATTCTATTTTGCAACAAAATATAACTAAAAAAATGAGAAAATACTCAAGTTAAAATTAGACATAAAAACTCGATGGAGTTCTTTGGGTGTAATGATTCGACGTTTTTAATTCTATCAGAACAAATCCATAATCGAATTGAATTTTGATCCAATTGCTGAAAATGATATTTGTGCTCTACAAAACCTTTGAGGTTCTCGCAACAGTTGAAACTACTGTAACTGAATTGAATAAAAATGATGCAAATCTCATAACAGCGGAAGTAGTTTGGAGATTGACAAGGACTATCTTATAGTCGAAAATTCTTTCATTAAATACATTATTTGCAGCAAAAGGCTTAAATTATCATTTTATTGTATTATTATTATTATTATTATTATTATTATTATTATTATTATTATTATTATTATTATTATTATTATTATTATTATTATTATTATTATTATTATTATTATTATTATTATTATTATTAATATTATTTTTATCATCATCATTATATAATTATAATTTCACGTATTATAGATTGAAAATTTTCGATAAAGAAATCTTGAAAGTGATTATTATTAACAATTCAAGCGGCAAAATTATAAAAGATATCAAAGGGGATTTTTAGAAATTTTACAATACATTTACAAATAACACTGTAAGATATTCACAGATTTATAATTAATTATTTCGCGCCTTATAAAACCTTGATGGTGTCAAGATTTCATCACATTTCTAATTATATTTCGTGATACGAGTCACATTTTACCCAAATCAACTTTATCCCAGTCTCAATTAAATTGTGAAAATATCACTTGGAGACAGAGTTAATGGGGAAAATGCTATTTCAAGAAATTGTTTCTCTTTTAGAAATGTGTTGAGTATAATTTATGAGTTTTTTTTTTATTTATATAAAGTGGAAATTTTAAAATAGATCCGCTTGCAATTTTATTTCGTTGTAAATATGACAATGCCACAATATAAAAATGTTAATATTAAGAACCTTTATTCATTTTCACCACTATTTTCTTTTCAATTAACATTGTATTTATTAAAAAAACTTGACTATGAATCAGTAAATATATCGATGTTTCTTTGATATTCACGGAAAAGGCAGTGCCGAAAATTCGTGAATATCAAAAAACATCGATATCTTTACTGATTCATAGTCAAGATTCATTTTAATAATTACAAAAATAGCAAATTAATATATGTAGGTAAGGAGAATAAAAACTTGACTTCTTAAATAATAATAATAATAATAATAATAATAATAATAATAATAATAATAATAATAATAATAATAATAATAATAATAATAATAATAATAATAATAATAATAATAATAATAATAATAATAATAATAAAAATAATAATAATAATAATAATAATAATAATAATAATAATAATAATAATAATAATAATAATAATAATAATAATAATAATAATAATAATAATAATAATAATTAATAAATAATTTTTGTTATTAATTTCAAGTACATTTTCGTGTTTGGAAAATCCAATATCAATTAAGAAATTTCCGCATATTTAGCCTTCTTTTAAAATAAAAAATAATTCATTCTTTTAAGATGGTAAAAATTTGACACGAAAATCTTCAAAGAATAAATTTCATTTTCTTTCTTTAAGTGAAAAGTGAAAATTCTTATTGTTGAATTTGAACCGAAATTTCTAACTGAATTTACAAATATAAATGCTGATGATTTAAAATTAGAATTTTTGTTTGTTAATAAATTAAATTTTTTATATAATGATTCTTTTTACTTAAGTTAAAATTTGTTATAATTTTTTTGTTTGTTTTAATTTTTCATTTATCTCATTTAATAATAAAAATGACATTTCTTTGTTTGATTGTGAATATCAGTAGAATATTATTTTGAATTTCTAGAAAATATAATACTAATTATTATTTAATCATTTCTTTAGAAATTATTACAAGTTTGATTATATTAATAATTATTAAATAAACATGGTAATTATTAAATCATTATAAATCGCCACTCAAACAATCGTTTTACGATATATTTCGACAGTTTTCCTATCATAATCATATAGGATAGAATAAACTATAGATATTTTAGATTTAATAAAAAAACTATATAATTATTTTAAATATAATTTAAATGATCAATTATTTTTCTAATTAAATTATTTTCCAAAATATATTTAAAATCTTTTTAATATGATAATAAATTCACACACATAATTTTAATTTTAACAATCAATATTTAAATCAAAATTAAATTTTACGAAACAAAATTTTATATATTTAATAATTTAACCATTAAATAAATTTGAAAATAAGAACAATAAATATAAATAAAATTAATATATTATTTTTACTTTTAGCATTAATTCCTGTTAAAACTAAATAGTAAATGATGGAAAATTTCGCTACTATATATAAAATAATAATAATCATAATAATAATAATAATAATAATAATAATAATAATAATAATAATAATAATAATAATAATAATAATAATAATAATAATAATAATAATAATAATAATAATAATAATAATAATAATAATAATAATAATAATAAAGTGATAATTTAAGCCTTTTGCTGCGAATAATGTATTTAATGAAAAATTTCGACAATAATAATAATAATAACAATAATAATAATAATAATAACAATAATAATAATAACAATAATAATAATAATAACAGTAATAATGAAAAAAAAATAAAAAAATAAAATGGTGCCGTCCAAGTTTAATCGATTCTATAAATAAATAACATATAAATTCACATTTTATTTTGTTTTATCGGTGCCCAATATTGATGCATCTGATAAATCAGGAATCACGGATGACGTTATCAATATCGATACGTTACCATGTCACATATAATTCTGTCCGAATATTTATCTTTTTAGATATATTTTCCTAGAATTATCGCTCCTATGAAATGAATTCATCAATTGATAAAAATGAAGAATTGTTTATTTTTTTAATGTAAAATATTTGTGTTTGTAAAATAATTTTCCCGAAATCGAATTTCCCTTCCATGTACTTTAATAATTAATATTTCGTTCTGTAAATCGAATCACGGATATTTGCCATTATGAGTTCGTGCTTTTTGGACGGCCAATTTCTAGAGATATACCAGTCTATTTTTTCAACATCTCATTGTAAACTAATAGAAATGTGCGAATAATCTAAGGATTTTGTTTAAATCTTTGTAATAAAATATAGAAATTATATTATAGTCGTATGAATTGCAAGTGGGATACTGACAATTTTGTGAATTCTTTGAATTTCCTGCTTATAAACGTTTACTATATGTCCTTAGCCTGATATAATTGGAAATTGTTTTTATCAATTGTGATAACATAGCAATCAATAAATTCTAAACTCGTAACAAATAAAATTCTTTTTCCATCAATTTGAAGTATTCAAACAAAATCTCATAGACTTTAATTTCAATAATATGAAATATTTACTATTCAAATTCATGCATACAAATTTAGTAAACTTTTTTCCAAATAAACATTTCATAAAATTAAACAATGAGAAAAAGAAATTGAAAATGAGTAAAAGATTGCAATACAAAATGAAATACGACGAAGTCATTCTTAATTAACAAATACAATTGCAAAACAAAGAACAAAAACAAAAAAATTGAATAATTGAATCGCCTTATCTTGAGTTTGTCAAGATAACGAATGGATCATCGGAGGTCAGAAAAGAAAAAAGGAAAAAAATTAAATTATATTGTTTATCTCAACATCTGTCTCAGATAACAAAAGAATGAGTGAAGAAGTCAAAGATTGCTTGAAAAAGGAAAACATAATTCGTGTATTCCTCATCAATTGCTGCAATAAGCGATTGTTTTTGCTATTGAATAATTTGTATCGTTGTAATTGTATAATCATTTGTGCTAATCAATATAAGAACGTGTTGCCTGGAATTCGGAGCTCGGCAAAATTTTCTGTTTAAGCTTTGAACAGCAAAGATTCTAATCGAAACTATATTACATTTTTTTACTACACTTCAAGCTAAAATTTCAGTATTAAGTAAAACTCTTGGATGAACTAAAGATTCAGATATCTAAGAGACTAGATAGAAGTGTGCTCCATGAGTCATCACATACCCCTTGCCCTCTCCGATTACTCATCGATGACTCATCAAGATCATTCTATTTTTAGTAATAAGGTCAAGGTCATTCTATTTTTAGTAACAAGGTCATGTGACTCATCATCTACTTTAAGTAACAAAGGCAAAAACATATATTTTTAGTAACAGTTTTGATCCGATCGCTGATACGATGACTCGCCAAGGTTATTCAAGGACATGTGACTATTTATACTTTATTTCTTATTATAGTATTTATTAATGATTTATTTATATATTTTTTAGTCTGTATATTTTAAAATGCATATTATGTGGCTTTGTATATATTTTCTTATTTAATTTTAGATACTAATTTAGCATGATCAAAAAATTTGAAAGTGGCGCTTGCAAGCGCAAGAGAAAGCGACTTCAAGAGCTTAAGGTAAATAACATCACACCAATCACTGCTTACATGCATGCATCAACTAGTACTACTCAACATCAACTGGAAGGAAATTTCACTGAAGCGGTACACCCAGCTGTATGTGAGGAAACAGCCATTGCACAAACTCAAAATGAAAATACGGAACTAATTCAAGAGCCACTTACTGAACACGAAGATAAAAACGAGACACAAGGAAATTTACAGCGATTCATATATTCAACTTTAGTTATAGTCTAATTCAATTGTGCTTAAAAATGGGTCCATCAGATTTCTTGTCTGCATAAGAATGCACTTATAAAACATAATTTATATTTAGTAATTTCTCTTTCACTTAAAAAAATGGTTTTTAAATTGTTGAGCTACCTGCACCCCAATGATTTGCAAGAGCATTCTTGCCCACCCTACTGAAATAATTAATGTCCATGTAAATCCATTTGAAAATATCATCAGCAAAATGTTTATTAACACGTATCAGATATAATCGCTTAAAATACCGCAACGTAATATGGGGGACACAATAACGACTACTCCTGTANAGGTCATTAATTTTTTTTAATTTAATTTTTTGTTTTAATTAAGTGATCCAGCGGTGACATACTTTTTTTCATCCCAAAAATTAATGTTCCCACCAACGGATTTTATTGGACGATAGCTTATTTTGAAGCTTAGTGCAAGACCTTTCGAATGAGCTATTGAAGGTATCATCATCATTAATATTGACAAAGTTATTAACGTTTTCCCGAGACCATTTTCAAAGTTAAATTATTATTATTTTCCAAAATATTATTAAGTGGCCGGGCGGGCTCCTACTTTTTTCCATCCCAAAAGTTATCGTTCCCATTATCCGAATTTATTAATCGATAGCTTATTTTGAAGCTTAGTGTAAGATCTATCTAATGATATATATAAATATTATTAATATCATTAACATCGGCAAAGTTATTAACGTTTTCCCGAGACCATTTTTCAAGGCCATTTATTTTTCAAAATATTATTTTCAAGGTCATTTATTATTTTCAAGGTCATTTAATTTTTCAAGGTCAAGGTCATTTTTTTTTTAAATTTAATTTTTTGTTTTAATTAAGTAATCATTTTATTTTCAAGGTCATTTAATTTTTCAAGGTCATTTAATTTTTCAAGGTCAAGGTCATTTTTTTTTTAAATTTAATTTTTTGTTTTAATTAAGTAATCATTTTATTTTCAAGGTCATTTAATTTTTCAAGGTCATTTAATTTTTCAAGGTCATTTATTAAAATAATTATTATTTTCTAAGTTTTTAGTTTCTAAGTTTTTTATTATTATTATTATTATTATTATTATTATTATTATATACTCATAATCTATCCGACAAAATATTTTGTCCCCCTATGGGTACTGCTCACACTCAACAAGTCACATGGGTACTGTTCACAATGGTACTGGTAAAAATATTCAAGGTAAAACTTTAACAAAGAAATTCTAAATATTTTTCTTTAAATATACACTAAAATTTATTAACACATTCACATTCATCATCTCCACAGTTCATAACATTTTCAACAACATGATCTATACAATCCCTATATACACACGGTTCAGTATCCGTAAATTCCTCCATAACTTCATCAATTTCTTGAATACTTTCCTCATCATCTTGAGTGTTTTCTTCATCTGCTTCATCAAATCCCGAATCTTCACTCTCTGCTACCCAGTCTATATTTAATGCGTTTGCAACAGATAATATATCCTCCATTTTCACACCAGATATTTCTGCTAATTTTTCCAATAAAAAGTTTATTATAAATTCTAAATATTAAATAATTTGATAATTAACTAATCATATTAACCTTTTTCTGTAGTCATTATTAGTATTTTAAAACTATAGTATATATTTGTTTATAGAAAATATAGAATATAAGCGAAAACAAATATAACTAAATACATTTATTAAATACAACAACATTTATTAAAATAACTGTGAAAGTCTAGCAGACATAATTTTCCAAATTGGAGAATAAACATCATTATTATCAACTTTATATCCTTGGATTGCAATTGTTATATACCAATTTTCGTTTTCTTTGAAACTGATTTCATCAAAGGAATCATAAAATTTTGCATATCGGTTGTTGAAAAATGCATTTTGATTGCATGTCAGATTCGTATTCAACCTTTTGAAAACATCATCTATGGTTTTAATATCTAACATGGAAAGCGTGCCGGTTAAGAATTGAAATTGGGTAGGAATAAGCTTGATCGGTGACACCAATTTCATATTGATTTCTTCTTTTAAAAAATACATTTTGTAGTTGTGGAACATTTGAACAGGTTGTACAAGTTCTGGAACAACTTTTGGTTTTTCAGTGCTTGAAATTTTCTTGGTCATTGTGAATTATGATTAAAATGAAATGGTACAGGGTTTTTATACCTATGACTATTGTTTATCATCCAATCAGATTGCAGCATGTTTTTGTTTTAATTGAATGATAAATAATTAATTAAGTGATAATAAAAAATCTAAAAATTCTTTTCCTTCAATTATTGATTTAATTTCAGATATGATATTATCAACTATACATTTGTAATCAATATTTTTTATTCCAAGAATTACTATCTTACCGCTAGCGAATATATTTACACACATAGGGTTATATTTTATATATCTCAAAGCTGGAAATATTTCTGGTTCATAAAAGCATGGTATTAATTTAGCTAATTTATTTAAATTACAAGAAAAACCTATATCGGAAGTTACGGTTATCGATTGTATTTCTAAATCATAAACATTATATTCACTAGCTTTGATTATTTCCTTACACCCCATAATTCTACATTTACCAGTTTTGAAATATATTATTGGATATTTATTACTTCTATTGATAAGTTGTTGTGGTTTCCCTATTGGAAATACCATTTTTGATACATCAGTTTTTGCCCTGTAATTTATATTTGAAAGCATTTTAATGAAATAATTATAAAAAGCTCTGATATATATATAGGTATTTTAAAACAGAGTTCATTTAAATTAACAATATAAACAATAATTATATAGTTTAAATTTAAAAAAAAAAAAAATGGAATTACGAAATGATGCAGTATACCAAATCGTTGGTCCAAGTGGTAGTGGGAAAACTTTATTTGTTTGTAAATTACTAAAATCAAATTTGTTCAAAACAAAATTCAACAATATTTATTGGCATAGGGGCGCCGACGAAGAACACGGATTGACGCAATCAAGTTTCTGTCAGTTGAAAAACATGAAAATAGTAAAGGGTTTTGATAAAAACTGGTCAAGTCGTTTGAAGAAAGATGATGTCATCATTATCGATGATTTGTATCAAGAAGCCAATAAAGAAAAGGACTTTAATAATTTATTCACAAAAATCAGCAGACATGTTGGTGTAACGGTTATTTTCATAACACAAAATCTATTTCATCAAGGTGGTGCACATCGAACACGTAATTTAAATGTACAATATTTAGTTATTTTCAAGAATCCTAGAGATGCAACTGTCATCGATTTTCTTGGACGACAAGCATACCCTAATAACCGTAATTTTCTTATCAATGCATTTCAAGATGCTACGAAAATACCGCATGGGTATATATTTCTCGATTTCACTCAACAATGTCCTGATGATATACGCGTAAAAACAGATATTTTCAACCCAAAAGGTGCCATGGTATATAAACAAAGTTCAAAACAAAGTTGAAAACATATAAATCATGTTTTCAAAAACACGGATATCGGGTAAAAAACAACCAAAAGTTCCACCAACAACTAGTTATACTCCATCTAAAGAACTTATTACAGAAAATTTTCCTGCAATGAATCTTATTTCGAAAAATCCTAAACCTAAACCAAAAAGTAAAACCACTAAGAAAGTAAAAGTTGTTAAAAATCATCGGAGTTTCCCGTTTTTCAATACATTGTTAAAGGCACCAAGTATGAAAAGAAACAGTATTTTGCAATCATTTCCAAATTATGTTGTCGATGATTTACTCGATATTATACTTAAAGTAGTCAAAGGCAAGATTAAAATCAGTAAATCTAAAAAGCAATTATTGAGTAAACATAGGAAACCTTTGCTATCATTAGTAAATAATAAAAATCGTCAACAAATGAGAAAAATTATATATAAACAACAAGGGGGATTTATCGGTGCATTGATACCTTTAGCAATATCATTATTAGGTGGAATAATAGGAAGTCGATCATAAACAATGGGTGCTAATCCTTCATTACCAGACATTAAATTTAATATTAAATCTTCTTGTTGTAATGGAGAAGATTTGGACGAACCCGGAAGACGAAGCCGGTTTTGGTGGAGCGGCAAAATTAAGGAAAAGAGTTCCGAATTCGAAAAAGGAAACCCAGAAGTGGTTATCAGACCAGCTTGCGTACAGTTTGAACAAACCAATGCAGAAACGATTCCCAACAAGAGCATATAAAACATATGGAATAAATGATTTATGGCAAATGGATTTGATGGAGATGATACCCTATTCGAAAATTAACAATGGGTATAAATATATTTTAACATGTATTGATGTATTCAGTCGGTTTGCCCGAGCAATACCCGTCAAGGCAAAATCTGCAGATGAAATGTCCAAAGCTGTTAATCATTTATTTAAAGATGGACATCCTAAAAACTTGCAAACTGATTTAGGTATTAATATTATTATTTTTATTATTATTATTATTATTTTAGGTAAAGAATTCTACAACAGTAAAGTCAAGCAAATCCTCAATAAATTGAAAATAAACCATTACTCAGTACATTCTCAATACAAAGCTGCTCATGTTGAAAGATTTAACCGAACTTTGAGAGATAGATTAAAGAAATTATTCGTGCATCAAGGTAATAAAAAATGGGTATTGGTTTTACCAAAAATAATAACCAGTTATAATCACTCATCACATCAAGGACTGAATGGATTAAGGCCGATTGATATCACGTCAAAAACAAACTATTCTAAAAAACCTGAAAAAATTACAAAACCGAAATATAAAGTAGGTGACCATGTTAGAATTAGTAAAATTAGTGCATCACCATTTATTAAAAATTTCGATACGAATTGGAGTGATGAAGTCTTTGTAATTTCAAAAATAAATACTAAACAGAATCCTGTAATGTATGTCATCAAAGACAATGATAACAATATTGTACAAGGAAAATTTTATGAGCAAGAATTACAAGTTATTCCTCCCCCAAAAGTATTTAGAATTCAAAAGATATTGAAAACTAAAAAGATCGGCAATGATAAACAATACTATGTCAAATGGCATGGTTATCAAAACCCATCATGGATATCAGAAAAGGATCTAGTAAAGTGAATTTTTATACTATTTTACCAAGCAATAGTTGCCCGCTTATTCATCCAGATAATCAAGCCAGTAAATTCATGGTCAATCTCCAGAATCCGATTTCTTTAAATGGTGACTGGGAAGTTGCACTGCAAGATTTTACATTCGTGTACAATACATTCCCATTTTATAGTCAATGTAAGATTGATTTCAAAAGGAATGTTATGAAAACATGTAGTGGTATCTTTATTATCAGTAATTATGATAAAACATATCATATTCCGAATCAAATATTAGATCAGCATTGCTCTATGTTTTACAAGGATGGATTAAATATCAGTTGTGATTTTAAACCATTTACAATAACATTCGAATATATTGAAGATGCCAGACGAATGGGTTGCAATAAGTTGAAAAATGAAGTTATGGAAACAGAATATTTATTACGCTTTGATCTATTTGAAGCAAACAGTGTAATGAGAGAAGAAATCAAAATTTCAGTGTCGTATAATAATGAAGTTGAAGAATCATTCACCTTCGCTGACGAATTATATATTGATAAACTTGATGTGTTACTTAAATATTTAAAGTATAATTGTTC
The DNA here is from genome assembly GCA_959609185.1 of Schmidtea polychroa. Taxonomy (NCBI): domain Eukaryota; kingdom Metazoa; phylum Platyhelminthes; order Tricladida; family Dugesiidae; genus Schmidtea; species Schmidtea polychroa. The sequence continues at coordinate 136,870 of CAUHTR010007869.1, forward strand.
ACACATATTTAAAAGTTTGGACATTGTGAAAGAATTGTTATTTACCTTCAGTTTGAATGATGACATTTGCGAAGTTACATTTGATAAAAATTTGACAAATACACTTGGATTAGAGAAGCAGCAATATCGGGAAAAATCGGCAGGTATACGTAAACCGAGAATACTTGAACATCATCAACAAATGTTCATATATACTAATATTATTGAGCCTATAATTGTTGGTGATTCCAGTGTTCCTCTATTGAAATCGGTATGGATTGGAAAATACGAACATGATGAAGTTGTCAATATAAATATAGATAATCCCATGTATTTACCAATTTCAAGCTCATGTATAAACAATATAGAAATAAATATTCGTGACGATAGTGGAAAACTTATAAACTTCCCAAAAGACTCAAAAACTCATTTGACACTACATTTTCGTAAAGTAGATGGCTAATTCCGATATTATTAGTATGTATAGTGATAGCCAATCTGGCGGTGAATTACCATATTTTATTGGTAAACAGTACGGGTCAGGTTGGTTAAAAACAATAGGGAGATTTGCACTTCCTATTCTTAAACGTATTGGTAGTTTTGGCATGAAAACTGCTAAAGATGTGATTATGAATGAACAGAAAATATTACCATCCCTAAAAACAAATGCTTTAGCTGAGTTAGGGAAGGTTCTACCTGGAGTTGCTGGTATGTTTCAAAAAGATACACCTCCAGCTCCAGCTCCAAAACGTAAAGGGCATGGAATATCGCGTATAAACAAACGAATGAAAGGACATGGAACTATATTTGCAAAATGATTTGTGGTAAATCCGAATTATGTATATTTGATAGACCATCGCCCCAGGCTGTAATAGAATTTGGGGCCTTTGAGGAAGTTTTTCCTATGAATTCAATTACTGATAGTAGAAATGATATCGAGTTTTATATTAATGGTTCGCAAACTGAATATTTAGATTTGAACGATACTTTATTGACTGTTCAGATCAAGGTTGTAGATAAAGATAGAAAGGTTTTGGATGCCAATGCTGATGTATTACCAAACAATTTCATGTTTCATACTCTGTTTAAAGATGCAGTGTTGGGATTTAATAATATCAAGATTGAGGGCGGAAATAATACATTCATTCACAAGGCTTTGATAGAAACTATTTTAAATTACAATTCAGATACTAAAAATACCTGTCTTACACCTATGGGTTATGCAGCAGCAGATGATGAAAGAAAAAAGTGGGTTAAAGGTTCAAAAGTATTCACTATGTGCTCATCATTACAACTTGATTTTATGGACCAACCGAAATATTTACTACCGGGAGTTAATATACATATTAGATTGAAAAGGTCCGATTCTGCATTATCTCTTACTAGTGCAACTGGTGCACCAATATGTCAATTAGTTGATGCAAAATTATTGGTGAGAAGAGTTCGAGTAGACCCGTCAGTATTAGCTGGTCATCAATTGGGTCTTAATTCAAAACATGCAATTTATCCTTTAAAAACAAAGGAAATTGTACAATTCGCTATTGCTAAAGGTGCTTCATCATTCTATAAAGAACAAATATTTGGTGACAGAAGAATGCCTAATTTTATTCTGGTAACATTTCAAAGTGAAACGCAATATAATGGATCGTATACTGCTTCCAGCTCAATTTTCAAAAACTTTGGTGTTACTTCATTGACTTTGTCGAAAAATACTGATTATAGAGAAACATATACTCAAGATTTCGAGAATGACAATTACTGTGCGACATATATGCAGAGTATTGTTAGAAATCTGGGTTATTTAGATAAAAATTTGAATTGCGGAATAACTCTTGAAGAATTTAAAAGCAAATATCCATTTTTCACATTTGTTCTAGCTCCCGATTTTGATTTAAATCAGAGTCAATTACCACAAAACGGGAATTTACGACTGGATATAAAGTTTGCAAAGGCTATTACTGAACCAGTACATGTTATAATATATGGGGTATTTGAAAATGAAGTTCAGATTACTGCAAATAGAACCGTGCTAGTATAAATGTATACAGAAATATAAAAAGTTGTCATGGAGTAAGTTGTATTTTATACTCAGGATTTATTAAAGTAGTTCTGTTCAGGTCAATAGAATTGGAAAACAGATATTGGGAAATGAATTTGTAGGAGTTTTTCCTCTTGATAAAATCCCATATTTGAGCAATAATCAAGCCATAATCGTCAATACTCAATCGTCTCATCTTGGTGGAGAACATTGGATTGCTATATATATGAAACCTAGTAATATATTCGTGTTCGATCCAATGGGTTTCTATTACCCTGCTTTGTTGGTATCAAAACTACAAACAATGGGGAAACCTATTGTATATAATAAAACTATGTTTCAAAATCCCTTGACACAAACATGCGGTCAACATTGTTTAGCTTGGTTGTTGTATAAAAAATTTGATGTTTAATAAATGTATCCTTTCCTTTGTTGTTGTTATTATTATTTTAATTATTATTATTATTATTATTATTATTATTATTATTATTATTATTATTATTATTATTATTATTATTAATATTTTTATTATTATTATTATTAATATTATTTTTATTATTATTATTTTATTATCATTAATATTATTTTTATTATTATTATTTTATTATTATTATTATTATTATTATAATTATTATCCAAAATAAAGACTACACAATCATTGTGCATGCACAAAGTCATGACTAACAAAGATGTGCAATCCCATTTGATACCATTTGATTGGCTGATAGAGGAAAAAGTATTCAGGAATGTGTCTTAATTCTGATTGGTTGAGACATGGAAATATTCCTGTTCTATATAAACATTGACAAATTCCAAATTCATCACAATTTTATCAAAATTTTCAATTTCTAATTTTTCAAAATTACAAACTTTAAAATGTCTAACAATAACAACAGCATATTAAGAAGTCTATTGACTACCGGTAATTTTATTATTTATTTATTTATTATATTTTATTATTTATTTTTTTTTTTAGATGTGTTCGATTGGTATCAAGTTACTGAGGACGAAAGAATTTTGAATGTTGATAGGATTTTCGGTAAATTTAAATATTTTAATTTTTATGAAATTATTATTTTATTTAGAACCTATTATAATTAGCGACGATGATGATGTCGTATTTATTGGGCAAACTAATGCCCCAGTTTCCTGTAATGTTTTCAATAAACAAAGTAAATTTATTTTATTATAGTAAATTATTTTTTAAAAATCATTTTAGTGATTAATGATGACATGGACGCCCCAATTAATAATGATGAGGAAATCAATATGGAAAATGCCCTCACTTCTATTGAGGAGAATAATGCCCTCACTTCTATTGAGGAGGTAGCTGATGAGGAATCTGATTCCGATCAGGAATCACAATGTAAGCATTTATTTATTTTTATATTTCTTTAACAAAATTTTTAAAATTTTCTTAATAACTTTTTAAACATTTGCATAAATCTTATTCGTAAAATTAATATGTTTTTGAATTATTATTGTAATTATGACGAAATTATGAAGAAAATACTATGATGGAAATTATAAAGAAATTACTATGATGAAAATTATGAAAATGAAGAAAACTATTATGACGAAAATGAAGAAAATTATGAAAATGTTATATTGAAATTATTATAACGAAAATAGAGAAAATTATGAAATTATGCAAATGTTTAAAAAAGTGAAACTATATTTTTAAAATATATCTTGTAGTTTGCAATGAGCAACTACATTAGTTTAAATAATAATAATAATGATAATAATAATAATATATCTTGTAGTCTGCAGTGAGCATGCAGCTACATATCTCTTTTATTATGATTGCCCCCAATAAATGTAGTCTGCAGTCAGCTGCATCAACTATTTATTACGTAATAAATACAATCTTTAAATGTAGTCTGCATGCAGCTGCATCAACTATTTATTACGTAATAAATACAATCTTTAAATGTAGTCTGCATGCAGCTGCATCAACTATTTATTATGTAATAAATACAATCTTTAAATGTAGTCTGCATGCAGCTGCATCAACTATTTATTGTGTAATAATTAACCCTTATTAAATATAGTCTGCATGCAGCTGCATCAAACTATTTATTATGCAATAATTACAATCTTTAAATGTAGTCTGCATGCAGCTGCATCAATAATAATAATAATAATAATAATACTAATATTTTTATTCTATACATATACTCTCTTTATAATAATAATATTATTTTAATAATTTAATATGTTAGCATGCAACTAAAGACTCTTATTATATAAACATGTAGGTTACAGTGAGCATGTAACTATAGAAACAATAATAATAATACAATCCCATATTATAGTTTACAAGACTTTATTAATATTTTACAATTATTAATATTTATTTCATTTTTATATTGTATTTAAATGAAACATATATCAATAATTGTAAAAGAACTAAATGATAAAAGAAATATAAATGATATATAAATTTCATGATTAATATTAATTGATAAATATAATTAACAGGCAAATTTTATCCACATTACTGCCAGGCTTCAACTGGTCACTCAAATTTATGTCACAAAGTGATGAAAAAATATTATGGTCGTAAATTTTATGGCATCAAGTACTATATATGCCCAATATGCGAGACTTCCCATAGCATTAAATATTTAGAGTTTTACAGTATACATAAATCCCATTTAAATCAGTTCTCTTTAAATAAAAAGGATTTATTTAACAAACTACGAAATACTGCAAAACCTATAATTAAAACTAATGTAAATAATACAAAACCTGTAAATAATAATACAAAACATGTAAATAATATTACAAAACCTGTAATTAAAACTAATACAAATCATGTAAATAATATTACAAAACCTCTAATTAATAATGTTATTAATGTAAATAATAATTTAAAAAGACCTGCTGTTAGTATTGGGTCTGATGCTCCCTCTAAAATTAATAAATTAGAACAAATAACTGTGGTTAATAATATTCAAGTAGGCGGTTCAGTCGATATTGACGATGAACCTGAAATCGAAATTGATTTTAAGGGGGTTCGAAAGAATCTAAGATTTAATGTAGAAAAGGATAACATTGTTCAAATAACGATAACCGATAAAATCGTTAATAAGTTAAATCATGAAATAAACAGAATGGGGTCGGTGAAAATACAATTCTCCTGTATTGATTCAATTTGAAAAAGATGGTGAAATTAAAGATAATTTCTTCTCGAATAGGGCAGAGGCTTTTTCAGATAGTTTTCTAAGTGAGGGGGTTCACAAATTAAATAATAAAATAGAAAAATTCACATATTTGGGTAGTGGATGGCGGGTTGTTAAAATCAAAGAAATAGATTTTATATTAACAAAATTTACACATATGAATAGGCTAGCTGGACATAGTTATATCCCCACACCAAATGCTTTAAAATCGAAAAATGCAATAGTAAACGTTAAAAACACCGATGATATGTGCTTTATATATAGTATTTTAGCACTTTTAAAACGTAATGTAGTACATATAAATAGAAATAGAGTTAGTTCCTATGAAAATTATCTTGACGAGTTAAATTTTGATCCCATTTCCGACTGTCCAATGAAATTATGTGATATTCCTAAATTCGAGATGAAAAATAAGATTTAAATTTAGCAATAAATGTTTTAACTTATAGAACGACCCCTGCTAAGCCTTTTGAAAATATAGTTGACGATAATTATATTCCACATCATCCTCAATTGGATATAATTCACCGATCTAAGGTTATAGGTGGTGAACCCTTATACTTACTTTTATTGGAAGATGGTGATAATTTCCATTATACCGCAGTTTTCAATTTGCAAAAATTAATGAACTCGCACCGTAGTAGCTCTTGTAGTGTTCAAATTTGTGTAAACTGGTGTCCCCATTGTCTTAACGGATTTAGACTTAAAAATGCGTTTGATATTCATGTTGCACTTTGCAGTAAGAACCAGATAGGTACTACTTTATATACCCTACCTAAAGAGAAAAATTTAATTTTTCAAAATTATGCGAAAACCATAACCCCGCCATTCGTGATATATGCAGACTTTGAATCAATTTTACCGGGGGATATAATACACCATCAAAAGCATTTGCCAATAACAGCAGGTTTATTATTAATAAATAATTATAATAACTCCAAATTTTATTATGAGTTTGTTGGGGATGATTGCATCCTATCTTTCTTGCGTAAGGTGGAGGAAATTGCTATGACAATTGTCCTGCCATATTACGAAATTAATGGGAAAAAGCCCATGCAAACCTTATCTTTCGCTGAAGAGCGGGCCTTTCGTGATTCCAGAACCTGCTACCTTTGTAAAAAATTCATTAGAAATAGAGTTAGGGATCATTGTCACTTTTCAGGTAAGTATCTTGGTGCTGCCTGTAGGAAATGTAATGTTTCTCGACGAATTCAGAAACAGTTACCTGTGGTTTTTCACAATTTGAGGGGGTATGATCTCCATCATATTTTGAAGTACGGTCTCAATAATTTTCCTTCTTGGGAATTAAATATTATTCCGACCACTACTGAGAAATTCATCTCTCTTATCGCGTACATTAACAAATTGTCTGTTCGTTTTATTGACAGCATGCAGTTTGTTAATTCGTCTTTAGCAAAAGCGGTTAAGACTCTTTCCGATCTGCCTTTAACTTCTTCTGTTTTCGATGGCGCAATTGTTCGAGCCAAAGGTATCTTTCCTTATGACTTTGCCACATCTCTTGAGGTTCTGGAATCGACTCTTGAATTGCCACCTATCTGGGATTCTGTGTCTAATGATGAATATGCATTAGCCCAAGTTATTTGGACTCAGCAAAACTGCAATAACATGTTAGATTACATGTTAACTTACCTTAAATTAGACGTGTTTCTCCTCGCAGACTATTTTCAACAATTCCGTGAAAAGGCCATTGCTTACAATGGTCTTGAGCCTCTTAATTTCTATGGCATTCCCGGTATGTCATGGGCCTCTGCGCTTATGACATTAACGGAACCCATTGAACTTTTGCAGGACATGGAAATGTTTAATTTCTATGAAGGAGGGATACGGGGTGGGTTAACATTTGTTAACAAACATTATGTTGCAAGTTCTGAAGACACAGAACTCTTGTATATTGATATTAATAACTTGTATGGTTGGGCCTTAAGCCAAAATCTGCCTTATGCTGACTTTGTTTGGGTGTATGATGATCTTGATTCTATCTTGAATGAATGTATGAATGCATGATATCGATAACCTTCCATATGGTTATACTATGGAGGTAGATATCGATATCCCTGATTGTTTGCATGACTTTCTGAATGATTTTCCGCTTGCTCCAGAAAAGATGTGCCCGCCAAATTCTAAAGTTGAGAAGCTGATGCTCACGCATTGGCCGAAGAAGAACCATGTTCTTCATTGGCGACTTCTCAAGTTGTATATAGAATTGGGGGCTATTATTAAAAATGTACATAGAGCAATCAAATTTAAGCATGCACCCATTTTTAAATCTTACATAGACAAAAACACTAATTTGAGAGCCAATTCTACATGTGAGCTGCACAGAGATCTATATAAATTATTTAATAATAGTCTGTATGGGAAATCCGTAGAAAACCTTAAAAAACGGATGAATTTGAGGCTATGCAATTCAGCTGAAAAGATGATTGTATATGCTTCAAAGCCGACTTTCAAGAAATCTATCAAAATTGATGATGACTTGATTGCTGCACATCTCAATAAGGATTCTATATGTTTAGACAGGCCTAGTTACATTGGCCAAACGGTGCTAGACCTGTCTAAACTGAGGATGTACCAGTTACAGTATAAAGAATTGGCTAAATATAGAAATGAATTTAAATGTGAGATAAATATCGTTGCCGGCGATACTGACTCCTTTTTTCTTGAGGTTAGGCACTGTAAGCTTGACACTCTTTTGCCGGCAATGATTCGTGACAATCTTTTAGACACTTCCAACTATGACCCTGCACATCCCTTATACTCTAGAAACCTTGATTCTGTGATAGGTAAATTTAAAGATGAAAGTAAAGGTCTAGGGTATAAGGAATGGGTTTTCTTAAGACCCAAGTGCTATAGTTTGTTAGGGGCTAAAGATCATTTAAAAGCAAAAGGAGTCAGGTTAATAGGTACAGAAATTAGGCACGATTCATATTTAGAATGCTACAATAACAACGTAGTATTTTCTGTGCCACAAAGTAGGATAGGGACGCGGAACCATCAATTGTACACATTTAAAAACAATAAAATCGCGTTGTCAAACAACGACGACAAGCGGTTTTGGGTGGGGAAAAATTCCAGTCTCGCATTTGGTCATTATTTAGCACTAGATAATATAAATGAAGATCAAATATTTGAAGAAGTTGGGCCACTATTTGGAGGATTAAGTCCAGATTTTGTTTCTGGTGATGAGGAAGTGGGTCCACTTTTCAATGGTTTAAGTCCAGATTTCGATTCTGGTGATGATCCTAATGATGAAATTGATATTGACGATGTACAATTGAGTGACGAAATTGATATTGATGATGTACAATTGAGTGATTAAGCGATTTTAATATCTTTTTCCTGTGATAAATTAATATAACTTTGTAAAAACATTGATTTGTGTTGATTTTTATTAATGAAAAGTTTTCGTATTTCTTTCTATGGATAAAAATCATTATATTGTGTAATATTATTAAACATTCCTTAAGTGTTTAAACATAGAAAGTATATTAAAAATTGTTTTATTATTGAAAACTAGTAATGTTGTCACTATGGATCAGGACTTTGTTTTGAGCCATTAAAAGAATTAAAATTTTTATAAAGTTTTATTTAATTTGATAATACTGTTCATATTTACTTTAGTTTGCAGTAACTAAATATCTTTGAAAAAAAAAAAATACTAATAATAATAATATGAACAGTACCCATGTGACTTGTTGAGTGTGAGTAGTACCCCTATGTGCAGTACCCATAGGGTGACAAAATATTTTGTCGGATAGACTAGGAGTATATATAATAATAATCATAATAATAATAATAATAATAATAATAATAGTAATAATAATAATAATAATAATAATAATAATAATAATAGTAATAATAATAATAATAAAACTTAGAAAATAAAAACTTAGAAAATAATAATATTTTTTAAAAATAATAATATGTCCTTGAATAAATAAATGACCTTGAAAAATTAAATGACCTTGAAAAAATGACCTTGACCTTTTATTAAAAATTTGACCTTGGCGAGTTATCACGATGAGTCATATGACCTTGGGAATGACCTTGATGAGTCACGCGACCTTGAAATGGCCTTGATGAGTCATGGTCATTGTTTAAATTACCTTGATGAGTCATATGTCTTTGTTTAAAATTTGAATTTGACCGTGACCTTTTATTAAAAATTTGGCCTTGACCTTTTATTTAAAATTTGACTTTGACCGTGACCTTTTATTAAAAATTTGGCCTTGACCTTTTATTAAAAATTTGACCTTGAAAAATTAAATGACCTTGAAAATAAAATGATTACTTAATTAAAACAAAAAATTAAATTTAAAAAAAAAAAATGACCTTGACCTTGAAAAATTAAATGACCTTGAAAAATTAAATGACCTTGAAAATAAAATGATTACTTAATTAAAACAAAAAATTAAATTTAAAAAAAAAAATGACCTTGACCTTGAAAAATTAAATGACCTTGAAAATTAAATGACCTTGATGAGTCATATGTCTTTTATTAAAATTTGACCTTGACCTTAAAAATTAAATGACCTTGAAAAATAAATGACCTTGAAAAATAAATGACCTTGAAAATAATATTTTGAAAAATAAATGGCCTTGAAAATTGTCTAGGGAAAACGTTAATAACTTTGCCGATGTTAATGATATTAATAATATTTATATATATCATTAGATAGATCTTACACTAAGCTTCAAAATAAGCTATCGATTAATAAATTCGGATAATGGGAACGATAACTTTTGGGATGGAAAAAAGTAGGAGCCCGCCCGGCCACTTAATAATATTTTGGAAAATAATAATAATTTAACTTTGAAAATGGTCTCGGGAAAACGTTAATAACTTTGTCAATATTAATGATGATGATACCTTCAATAGCTCATTCGAAAGGTCTTGCACTAAGCTTCAAAATAAGCTATCGTCCAATAAAATCCGTTGGTGGGAACATTAATTTTTGGGATGAAAAAAAGTATGTCACCGCTGGATCACTTAATTAAAACAAAAAATTAAATTAAAAAAAATTAATGACCTTGACCTTGACCTTTTATTTAAAAAAATTTTTTTCCGGGGGGGAGGGGGGGGGTATATGTGATCTGGCGGTGACATGATCTGGCGGTGACATATCATACTACTAACGACTACTCCTGTATATGATGTAATTAAAGATTTCACAGTGTTATGATTTGTCCTCTTAATTCTTTTAAATACATTTCTTAATTTTTGCATATGCTATCTTTTATTAGTTGAAAATATTAAAATGTCGTCGAGGTAAATTACATCTTCTTTTCAATAAAGTGGTTCTAGCACTTCATTATAAGTTTATAGGAAGTTGCGGGAGTGGCGGCAGCATTTCGATGGCATCCGATTGAAAAGATATTGTTTATTTTTGTCGAAAAGACAGTTTTCTGTTTTGATTCGTCTGTTAACTTAACTTGGTAATATACGCTACCTAAATCCAATGTTGTAATGAATTTGAATCCATTAAGAACGTTCATCATTTTCTCTGTAATAGGTATTGAGAAAATAGGTCATATCTCCTTATCAATAACAATTCACATATTTACTTTGAAAATATAGCATGGAAAAGTAAATGTCATTTTAAAATTTAACATGAAAATGTTTAACAGAAATCATTTGCCCATTTATGGTAATTAATTCAATGGATCTAAAATATGTTTTGTTTAAATTATTATAAAATTTAATAGAATTTTGCATTATGAAATAAATGGTGTTGTTATTATTTTACGCATTCTCAATAATTCGTATATATTTTGCATATATTCTATTTACAGCCTAAAAGGTAAGCACCGTATTTTTCGGACCATAAGGAGCACTTAAAATCCTTTCATTTTCTCAAACATCGTCAGTGTGCCTTATAATGTGGTGCGCCTAATGTACGGTTGTGCTTTCTGGCTTTCTGACCTAGAGCCGATTTTACACCAAAATATAACGTTTCTATAATCTAAAAAAAGATGAAGAATTTGATGGATTTATGATAGAGGAATAGAATAAACCAGCCCCGTACCGTGACACCTTTTGACGGGGGGGCCCAGACTCTCATTAAAGGGGCCAGTAATTCTCGTGTAAACTAAGTATTTTATGAAAACAGACTAGTCACTACTCACACTTTGCACTCCGAAATGTTCAATTTAAAAAAAAGGAAAGCAAAATCGACATTTTGTCTGAGCATTATTTTGCTACATTATTGCATATACTAGTATATAGGAAATGATTTTCGCACATTTTTTAGGAACAAACACAAAAAACAAATAGCTGCATGTATTTGCACGACGGACAATTGGACATACAAAGACAGCACGCACCCTACCCACGCCACCGACTTCAAATGCCAGTCTCTTCCAGTGAGGCAGATAGATGGAACATCCTACCCCGGTCCACACTACACAAACCTCTACATGTGCAACTCATGCACACCCATGTCAATGCATGTGTGCACGATAGCAATTTTTCTTTTATCAAACATATTGAATGTAATATTTTATTCATGTCCGTTTTTTTATTTGGGGGGGCCAGACTTGCGTTTGGGGGGGCCGGGCCCTCCTGGGCCCCCCCGACGGTACGGGCCTGGAATAAACCAAATATTCACTGTATTGTTTTGTATTTTATGCATGTAACACTGAACAATGTTAATAGTTATTGTGAAAGAGTTGAATAGAGTTGAAAAAAGTTTGACTTGTAGGAGTTCGTGTCATTTAATGTGTGCGCCTTATGTATGGAAATAAAACCGTTAGCAGTCGATCAATGATATTGCGCCTTATAACACGGTGTGCCTTATGGTCCGAGAAATACGGTAATGAAATATTAGCGTAATATTTAATTTATTATAAATGATCTTTGTTTTAAATATAAATATAAATATAAATGTTTTGTCAATAGTTGTTTGAACTGTTATATAATACAAATGTTTGGAGGCATTCATATAATTATTTTTATTGTTATGGATATACTAAAAATTCCCCAAAATATTCTCTTTTACTAATTCAATTATTAGAGAAATCTTTTTTTTTTATTTCTGCATGATGGAGAGATTTATTGAACTATAATTGTATTTTGTACGCGGAAAACTTGAAATGAGTGTAAATAGAAATAAAATTATTTTTCAAAATATTACATCCAACTCAAACATCATACATAATTATAAGAAGATTTTCTCTTGCTTTTTCTATTAAAAATTTAAGAGTAGTGCGTAATTCTACCTCCTAGGTTTCATACATTTCATTGAGGTTTTTTGTTTTATGAGAGTATTTCTGCATTCCTGTGCAGATTCTCTACGTTGTTTAGTGGATTCTTAGCTTTTCGTTCGTTGTTTTGTTGAATTAGTGTGGATGACCGGGACGAACTAGAGACATGTTTATCCTAACCGATGATTAAAGCACGTTCAAATAAATATAAGATGGATATTTATATAATTTATAGGAAAATGTAAAATGTGTGAATGTACTGAAATAAGGAGGAAAACTTTCAATCCCAACTCCATTCAGCTCCAATACAATAAAACAAGATATTATTTGATCATTGACATTTAAGTTTATATCAAACAATAGTAGTGTTTCGACCAGTCAGAAGGGGATTGCCTCTGACTGGCATTTCGTTTGGCGTTTTTTGTGTCACGTCTGTGTGTCGGTGAGATTGGATTGAATTTTGTTGGTGTGCGCACACAGACGCGAGAAGTAGGTTTGTTTTTTATGTTATGATTTTAAAATATTAGTTTTTAGAGAACTGTTTGGCTGAAAAAAACGATTTATGTATTTTCTGGAATTGTGAATTTATTTGAACTCGATTGGAATTTTTTGTGTTCTTGGCTGAAATATGGATGATAAGGAATGGTTGAAATGGCGTTTTTCAATGAGCAATATAGCGAAGATTAATAATGGAAATTTATCAAAACGATTGGAAACCAACGATTAATTTCTGTAAATCATGAAATGACAGAAGAGGAACTCCAAGATGCTTTTATGAAATTTCCCCATAGATTTAAAGATATTCGTGGATTATCTGAGATCATTTATGACATTAGCGATAAAAAGATAAACTTGCTAACTTATGAATATGATATGCTATTCAATCGAGCTCTTAAAAAGATCAACACAACTCCAATCTTTATTAGCCGAAGTGTTGAACAATTATCCAAGGTTTTAAATTCAATCATGGCTCAATCTCAAGTTATTGGAGGCGATAAAGGGTTTTGTACAAATAAAGCTTGTGATATTAATTACAATGAAATTCTTCTGATGTGTCTTAAATTTAAACAAGTAGTTTTGACAAATTTCTCGACTTTAATCAAATAATTTTAACATAAATAACTATTAAACTGAATAATTTATTCGAATGTGATTTCATCCATTTAACTTGTGATTATCTTGACATCAGTTTCGTGATCTACTAAAATTTATTGGATATCTGATAAGCTGTTTTTGATGTAAACGATTCCCATAATTAAATCCAATTCAGTTTTATTATCTTTTACCTCGTTTAATTCCATAAAGTTTATGTGAGAAACATTATGAATCTTTATTTATGAATTTTTCAAATCGTGAAATACAGGGTGGCCCAAAAGTAGGTTTACAGTTATTAAAAAACCTTATATATGGTTGAAGTTACTTGCTTAGTAATACCAATATAAAACATTCCTCAGAGTATAAATCTAACTTACATAAATAGCTTTTTCCTTGCTAATTGTAATTTATTTTATATTGTAAAGATTATTTTTTACTTGATAATATTGTTTTATTTCAGGGTAAAGGTGAACAATTTAAATCAAAGTCAAAGGAAATGGATATTACAGCAGTATCGGAAGTTTGAGAATGCCGAGATGGTACGTACAGCATGGTAAGAAACTTTAAACACTTTTCCACCTTCACGACCAACAATTTATCATCTAAGGAATAAATTTGATGAAACAGGTTCAGTGAGTAATGCACCGAAATCTGGAAGTCCTAAAACTTCTGAGATCGAGGGAAATGAAATGTTAGTGGCTATGACATTTGTAAACAGTCCAAGGAAATACACAAAAAAATAATTTAAGACAAAACACAACATATAATAAAATATGAATATAAACTTTTGATATGTAGAAATGCTGCATGGAATAGAAGCATTATAAAACTTTATTGTTTAAAATTTATTAAAAAAACATGGTGGAAAAAACTTTGGACCTAGAATCAGAAAACTCTATTTGGAGTTCTAGAGAAAATGACGAAAAACTTTGTAAAATTTATTTATAAAATTATATTATAAATTTAATATTTCTATAAAATTTCAGACATTTCTGGTAAAACAATGCTTTTTTCCAAAGTTGAAGAACTGACAACGTAAGATTTATTAATGAAATTACAAATAATTTAATATTTTACAGTATTTAAAATATTTCTTTTCAAACTTTGGCTTTCTGTGAAGATGAAATTTCAAATATTTTACCACATATGATTTCAAGAAAAAAATATTTTAATAACTTAATTTAAAAAAATAATATTTTGAGAGAATTTCAGAACATGGCAAAATTCAATTAAATGATACCTTCGAAAATGGAAAAGATTGCTAATATTTTGGAAAATTCATGAGTATCACCAAAAAAACGATTGTAACAATATTTTACAAATTCAAAAAATGCGGAGAAATTTCGAAAGGAACAAGAGGTGACAGCAAACAAATTATTTCAGAAGTGGAGGGAAATAAGTGTAATAAAAAAGGGTTTGGCAGTTACTTTCTTTAATAAATTATAGTTAAAAATATATATAACTTACATTATATCGAAATAATTCCAAAAACAATGTTATGCATAAATTCCTAAAAAAGCTGAAAAGCAATTAAAAATAAATTATAATAGAAATGTTGACTAAAGTTAATATTTAAGAACCTGAATAATGATATCATATTTATATAAAAATCAAAATTCAATCCTTAAAATTTAAAAATAAACTCAAAATCTTACTTGAAAGCCATTTCTAAAATGGCTAAAATAAATAAACTTATAAATTAACTCCATCTCATCACAAATGGTGAGTCATCAATAATTTGTGTACACACCAACCTGTATTATAGATGCTTTTATACCGTGCAAACAGGTGTATTGAAGAGTATATATTATATGTACTGTAAATGAGAATGACATTCAATTATACATAGTCGATAATAGAGAAGTACAAACTAAAAATTCTATGTACTGGCAAGTGTTGAAATAATTATAATATAAATAAATAGTTTGTAATGCCTTTATTTATTTTGGGTTTTTTCAATTTTTGCAACCATCAAATTTTCTCAGGGATTTCAGCGAAATTTATGGAATTAAGCAATTATTAGAAATAATAAATCACATTCTAGGTAAAGTCCGACAGTTAAGCTAGTTTGCAATGTAGTTAACCTTTCTAGAATATTGCAAAGATAAAAGTTTTAAATAAATTTTAATATTTATAAATTTATTATAATTTTTCATTTAAATAATTTGAAATATTTTTTTTAAAAAAATGATCAAATAAAATTTAATTTGGTTGTTTATTTGAAAATCAGTGCAAGAATTAAATTATTTGGATCAAATATCAGTTGTTTTATTGATAATGAAACGAACAAACATCCTATAATTATCAAATTCGGTTATCAAATATTTGTTTTTCATTAAAATCTGTCGGTAAATCAAAGAATTGTGAAGAAAATTATTCACCAATATTAAATAAAATATTTCTATATTAATTATTGGGTTGAGTAAAAAGTGATTTCGTTTTTTGGCGATAGATGGCAAATAAAAGCGAGATTTGCATATAAATGTCAGTTGTATTGTAAAACCTTCATATGTTATTGAAAGATAATATTTCCGAGTGTGTATTAAGAAAGCATTTGTTTAATTATATTCAACAATTATTATTTTGTGTGGGTTCGAAAATGGAAAACAATAAGCCGTATTTTCGATGTTTTATACTTTATTACTAACACAGAGATAAAAATGCACCGCGGGCAAAAAAGAAAATATGTGCTGTGTATGGCGAAGGTACTGTGATTGAGATATTTTATCAAAATAGGTTATCCAAATTTCGTGTGAGAAATACCTCATGTGAAGATAATGAGCGTTCTGGTAGACGGTCAGTAGTTAATGTAACTTAAAAACAGTTGTGAACCATTTACAAGCTCTTGGTTACCTGAGCTTTTACAATATTTGGATATCTCACAACTTAACTGAATAGAACTTAATGTACCACATGTCTATTTGTCATTTGTTACTCAAAAGAATAACAACAGGAAACGATAACACAAGATAATAGGAAATGAAAATTTGGTTGTTTCTCATAATATAGAACCCAAAAGATCATGGGGAAAACGGGGTAAGTCTTCACAAACAACCCCAACCAAAAATATTCACTCAAATATTGCTGTTAAATAAATTAAAGTCTAGAATGTTTTAATATCTATTTTATGACATAACAGTTCAAGTATTTATCTCGTTAGGATTGAAGACTATTATATAACAATGAACATTAAATATAAGACATACTTCAGACATACAATAACATACACATACGCATCAAACCATTCAAGATAATTATTAATTGGGTAAATTAATTATTAGATTCCTTATAAGGGCCATTTTGTATATATTACGAATTGCTTCCTCTGAATGAAACTATTAATAACTCTAAATACTGTTCCAAATTGAAATCTTTGAAGGCAGCAATCAATGAAAAACGTCCAGAACTAGCCAATCACTATGGGGTAATTTTTCATCAAGATAACACTAGTCCTAATGTCTCTTTAGGGATCCAGCAAAAATTAGTGCAGTTTGGCTGAGATGTTCTGCCTCATCCACCTTATTCCCCCGACTTAGCACCTTCTGATTTTCATTTATTTCGAACTTTGCAAAATTATTTAATTGGAAAAACTTTCAAATCTTTGGGAGAATGTATAATTCACCTTGAACAATTTTTCACCAAAAAACCACTGGTAGGATGGAATTTTTAATTAACCTACAAGATAGCAGAAAGTAATTGTTTAAAATGGTGAATATATAATTTAATAAAATTACTTCTCCCTTAAATTTTATTTTAAATTTTTTTACTCAAAAGTACAAAATTACTTTTTACTCAACCCAATAAAATATAAGAAAATAAAACATATACGGATTACAACATGAAAAAATTGAAAATTCATATAAAAAAATAAAAATAATAAAATAATTGTTGAGGTTCTCAACCTGAATCTCAACCTGATGGTTCCTATATAAATAATAACACAAACACTGGTTCAAAAACTTCATTAACTAATAAAAATTATGTACACAAAATTAAAATCACATTTTTTATAAAAATTATACAATTGTTTTGTTTATATTTCTTTGTGTGTTTCCTCTGCAATATGTCCCTACTTGCTATTGCTTGAGCTTGGTTATATAATTTTTAATGTTCGAAATTATATTGCAATATCCAATTACTGAATTTGCAACTGTTCTTAGCTTACAATTTTTGGGAGATTTGACTAAGGAAAACTGTGGTTTATATAGTCATTTTTTGTGGCTCTCCATATCAAGTGGAGAGGATCTTCAAATGTTACATTTCTTATTTTAGTATTATTTGAGCTATTGAATTGGGTCCTTATATCAAATCGAAAATTTTTTTATTAATTCTTTCGACAAGATAAAGAGAACAAAACTTGATGAAAAGAAATATGTGATCTATTTGTATTAATCCATAGCTCCCAAATAATTTAAGACTAGTCAAAGTATTAAATAAAGATTTATGGAATAATTTAGAAATCGGTTTGTAAGTAATAATTTTAAACACAGATAAAATATAAATTGAGTTCGAAGCAATAACAGACAATTTGTGAAATAATTTTGCATTGCCTGACATATAATTTATATTTTGATATTTAGTCATGTTACAGTCAAATTTCTCTGTTAATTTAGAAAGAGTATATTCAATTAAAATGTGTTGAAACATATGATTTAATAAACGACATCCTAATAAGAGTAATGAACATGGTAATTATTAGAAACTAGGTTTAACCCGTGAAAAATCATTGGGCGAAACAAAGAAACAGAGATAACTGTCACATAAAGATAATAGACAATTTCAATTATTTCAAATTATTATTAAAAATACGTGTACAAATAGACAACAATTTCAATTTTAATTTAAATAATTTAAATATCACAAGGTTACACATCACAGACATTCATTCATAAATACATACGCTAGTTAATTTAAATGATAAAGAATTTTTGCAAAGATTACAAACAGTTATATCCTTATTATCAGATACTTTTTTGAATGTTGCCAACAATTGGCGTATGTCTCCTCTATTGTATGGCTTAACATCGATATTGAAATTAATTTGATTTACTAAGACCGCTTCGATTTAAAAATATTCTAATAATTTTTTTATCGAGAAATAAATTGAAATTCTCGAATACCGAGAAATTTTAAATTGTTGAAAATTCTTAATCATAACCTCTCGAGCTTGATTTTTGAAGCACTAAAACAAATGTGTAAAATGTCCCGAATCGTATAACTAGGTTTATATAATTAATCAAAGAACGAATACAAAGTTTTTATAATAGAAAATATATTTAGAAAATATAATAGATAGGCTAAGAATCGTATTAATAACAACTAAATCAAAATAATAATATTCAAACAATTTAACAACTAATAATCGTAATCAAACTGTATCAAACTAAAAGATATTTTAATTTTAAAAAAGCACCAAATTGTTAACATTCTCATACAAAAAATTCTTTTTATTTTTATTTTAAAATTAATATAAAAAATAAATTGAAATTTAAAAATTAAAAATTAAATACAAAAAATTTAACAAACAATAACATCATCCTATATATTAAATATACAAGTTAAATTATTTAAATACATTCAACATATCTGTAGACTGGACACTTTGAATATTCACTATAGGATTTAAAGATCTAATTAACAACGCCTCGCATGCAACTCGTTCCCAGTAATTGCACAAACTCTTTGACAAGATTTTAAAATCAGCAATACTTATTTTTTACTGGTACACTTCCTAAAATGATCACTAAAATGATCAATTGTTTACCAAATTTATTTCTTCCTTATTTTAGTAATTGATAAGTAAGCGGCATAAATTTTACAGTTTTATGTTAAATTTTCAATATTTTTCTCTTTCGATTTTTCAATTTATTTTAATGATCCCAATAAAGAACAACAGTGAACTTCATATAAATAATTACAAAGATGAAATAGAAAAAAATTATATTTTCAATGTTTTTATTGTTTAATCCAAATAATCATTTCATTACAATTTAATTAATTAACTCTGGAAATAATTCTTCCAATTGAGGCCTTGTGAGCAACTTTTCCAGTTGATCCCGGTACTTCGTTAAATTCTTTTTCATATTGTCGATACATGGACCGAGTAGTCTCGTATAACTTTTAGCATCAAGTTCTGAATTAATATAACATTTAATCATAAAATATAATTTGTAAATCATTAAAACAAAAGTATTTTTACTCAAAGGTATTCAAGGACTCTCTTAAATAAGTCTAGATGAAAAAGTATTTAATTCAACATATTAGGTTTAGTTCATTAAAAATTAAATCTAAGGTTATGGGTGAAGTTGGCCAAAACGTATGGCAGATTAAAATCTATAGTTCAACATATATTTTTTATGGGATTTTTGAAAATATTTGTTGAAGAAATTGAAGAAACCTTTGTCATTAACATTTATTTCTTAAGACTGTCGAATCTGTTTTATAGTTTTAAATAATTTAACTTTTCAATGTTCTTTGGAAATTTATTTTTTTGAGTATTCTTTTTCTTGTAGAATTGCCATGACTTCGTTTACAATTAAAAGAACATAATTTAAACAAAATTTATCAACCTTGCCATACTCATCTTGGTGATGATGATTATAATATCGGCATTATTTAAGTTTCTTTACTTTCTGATTATAAGTTAATGCTTCTAAGGACAAGTGTTATTTTTCCTCTCTACATAATTACGTGAAAACTGGTTGTTGGAATGTTTGCTTCTTCAAATACATAAGAGATTTGCTAAATGAATGCTTTCCAGTACAAGCTTTTTGACCATATCCCTCAATTCATTTTCTTTCTGTTGAGTTATTGGGTTGGTGCTAATATTTAAAGGTTACCAATCAAATCTCTGACTCCAAAGCGTGCTTTATTTGATCCACAAAATAACAATTCTCAGACAATATAAATCTTTATTATTACAAATGATTACACGAATTATAACAATACGATAGAGTCAATACTCAAATAGGTAATTAATTACACAGAGCTTATTACAAAACTACGTGAGGAATAGCTCTACTAGTATAATTCACCAACAATTACTAGCCACTGATCTGACTCAATAATTTGGTAAATTGAATTGAATTCTCCTTTGCTTTGACTTGACTTTCTTCAGTATACTATAAACCTTTCTTATTGAACTCAGTTTTGTGACACCGTTTAGTTCCAATATTTTATCAAAGTTCCAATTTTTAATTTCTCACTTTTAATTTCACTAATTTCCAATTTCTCGAATTTTCCCTAATTCAGAATTATTTCTCGAGCAATCTTTTTAATTTTTTCTTCGAACACTTTTTTTCTGATTTCATTCAGTGCCGGCTTTAGGTATAGGAGACATAGGCGACTGCCCAGAGCGGCATTATTTTAAGGGTGGCAAAATTATGAAAAATTAAAATTTAAAAATATTTTTTATATTATGAAAATTATTTGTTGTGCTTCGTGCTAATAATATCAATTTTTATATAGCACAAAAAATATTTAGAACTTTTTTATGTTTCACCAAATTGTCTAAGGCCGGCACTGCGATCACTTGCGTGGTAACAGATTTCCCAAGCTGATTACTGGCCCAGAGCGGCATTATTTCAAAAATTGTCTAAAGCCGGCACTGATTCCATTAAAGACTTTTGCTTTTGTAGTCCGCACTTGTCCGACTCTTGGGATAATTCATTTTTTCATTCCTGTCTCTCCATAATTTCTACAGCTCCGGTGTTTTCACTGATAGTTCGGCACTCACTGTTAATTTTCAGATCTCTGTCTCTGGCATTTCCCATAGTTTTCCAACTCCCATGTTGCCCCTGGCAGTTCGGCATTCAGGATAGTTTGTCATTTTTTAATTTCTGCTTCTGACATTTTCCATACTTTTTCTATTTTCCAAGTTATCTCAAAAAGTTCGGAGATGCCAATTTTGCTTTCATGTTTTGTTTTCGTTTTCCAATTTTGGAATTCCTTTTTGCTTTCTTGCCTTATTAATTATAAGTGGCCTTTCTCCGCTTTATTGTTGCATTTCTTTTGTTTTGTTATTCCTTCCTCATTACTCAATCTTTTGGTTTTCTGTTTTCTTCTCCAAGTTTTAGAATGCTATCCCAATCATCCTTTCCACTTTTCCCCAAATTTATTCTAATTATTTATAATATTATTTATTATTTAGGTATCCTCAATATTTCTGATAAACCTTTTTTAAAGGAGGAAGAACTTGTCAAATGGGATTAGATTATTTATTTCTATCACTAAAGCTTTGGTTTCTTTTATGATACTAAATAACCAAAGCTGGACCTTTGCAACCAAGTCTTATGATAGATGTTTCATTGTCATGATCTGAAAATTAGCTGTACTTACAACTTTACGTCAAAAAAGAAGTCTTATGAGAATTTTTACAGTTATAACAAAAACTTTACTCAAATTATTATTTTGTAACTTAACTGAATAATATATCATCAAAATTATTAAAAATTGTTCGGTAACTTTTGTCTCTTTACAGGAAGGATATTATTCGGGTTTAAGATAATAGGTTTTTAATAAGTAATAAATTAAATTTAAATATGTTAATTAACATAATTACCAGCTAATTTCGTGACTCCAACCGCGTAAACATTTGCGATTCGTGGTATATTTGCCAAAAGAGCTACTTCTAAATAATAAAACGATATAAATTATAATCTGAAAAAATAAAAACATTGGTCACATTTATTTTTATTATTAAATAAGTTTTATGATTGTTAAAATATATATAATTAAAAATAAAGAATATATATAATATAATAAATATAATATCGAACAGTGTTTATCAACCCAAAACTCAACGTGAACCAGTGATATTATTATTTTTTATTAAAATAAATTCTTTGTTCTAAAAAAACTGAAAACTTCATTGAACAAAGGTGTTTATTATTTATTTATTAGTAGTTATTTATTATTACACGCACATGTGCAGTTTCCCTTTCTCTCAACTTATATTTTAATGGTTTTCACGGACCAATCAGATTAATTCTGCGAACTGGCGGTGGAGAAATAATCATATAGATTTTGTAGATTAAAAAAATTTTATTTCAATCTTCAACATGACATTTTAATTTTAATCTAATTTAAAAATCAACTCTTTTCTTTCAAATAATGAACAAAAACTGTTATTATTTTAAATTTAAAAACTGATTTAAATAAATTTAATATATTGATTTGAATTCTTTGCCTAGTAATTACAATAATTTTAAATGAACAATGTTAAATTTTATTACTTATTTATTTATTTTTCGATAGAATTAATACACACTTTAATATTTCGTGACAAATTGTATTTTTTAAATTACAATTTGTGCTTTTAATCAAGAATACATATTGAGAAAACTGATTTTCCGTTGAACATCAGTAACAATGAAAGAGACAATAATAAAGTAAACAGTTACAGTTGAAATCGTAATCTCATATGTTGAAAATGAACTAAATACAATTTTAAAGATGTTTTAAACTCGAGTTGTTTGTGATTCCCGAAGTCTTGTCAAATTGAGAAAAGGTAGATATTTTTATTTCATGTACACGAAATTATGAATATATAAATAAATGTAAAATAATGAAAGATTTACCTCCAAAGTAATCTCCGTCTTTTAAACGATTCTCTTCCCGTTCTTCTTCCTTAAAATAGTATTAAATATTTTGTAAATATTTATAAATAATCTCATACAAAGAACAATTTTAAAACAGTTAATAAAATATCTTTATATACAATTATTTCTCATATTTTACAATTATTAGAATTATAATTATTGATTTTCACTTTATATCTAATTTTGTATTATCAAGTTATTCAATAAATTTTATTATCGATATTACAATTCACAAAAATCTGATTATATTAATTACAACTGCTTTACAACTTTTTAAACAACATGTAATATGCATCCTTGTAAAATTGTGTTAATGTTTTTATAAGATTTGTAACAATTTGGTTTTTCTTTCTCATTTAAATAGCTATTTTAGAACATATGAATTTGCTGCAGGAATTAACCAATCAGAAACAAAATATTTCTCTCTCAAATCAATTGAAATTTGTTGTTGTTATAATACATTTATTCTTAGGAATTTCAGATTTCAATTTTTGACCTCCATCAAGATTATCAAAACAATTTTACAATATTTAAATTAATAATATTAGTATTAATAACCAAAATATTTCTGACATTAATTATTCAAATAACAATATTCTTTACTCAAAAATAAATCTTCAATTAATAAATAAATTCATACTCCAGTTTGAACTGTAACAATAACTTCTCCTTCTTCTATAAAATACATTTTGTCTCCTGCATCTCCTTGCGATATGACTTTTTCATTATTTACAATTATCGTTTTCAGAGCATCAGCTAGATTACATTGCTCATATTTTGTCAAACCTTCCAATAATGGCACAGAACTTATGAATTTCAAATATCTTTGTCTTTTTTGGTAAGCACTCTGCATTAGAAATAATTTTATTTTTAATTAGGTCAAATATATATATCAGTTTAGTAACTTTAAGTATCAACTGACGAAAGGTCACTCGGTCGATCACCCACAATCCACCGTCTGTATTGGCAACAACGGATGCTGATCTCGGACAGTTATAAAGCAAAGCCAATTCTCCAAAAAATCCCTTTCCTTTGTAGATTTCATAAATTGACTTACTTTTATTTGACGCAGTGAATGTGCCACTAAAATATATTTTATAAATTTTAAAAAGTTTATGTAATAAAAAAATATGTATTCTAAACAGGTCTTAATATTTTCTGGTTTAAAATTTAATGATTAGAGAATCTTATGAACTAAGGATGTCAGATTAGTTGTTATAGACTATCAACAATCCTTGAAGAAAAAACTACATATCAAGAAAAAATATAAGTTGTTTTGGTAAAAATTTCAATTAGGTCTAAAAAGCATCAGATATTACCGAATGCTGATAAAAATAAAATAAATCAAGAAACAGAAATCCTTTCTATTGAGGTCGTACAAAAGAGTGCAGAATTTAAAAGAGACAAAGATTTTCATATTAATGTTTGTAAGACAATAGATCAAAACAATATATGAAGTACCCGATATTTCAGTACAGCCTTTATCAATTGTGTATAACAACGATTCTCAACCTGGGGCCATATGGCCCCCTGGGGGCCACAGGGCAAAAATAAACTTTTGGGAGCCATAGTAAACTCTAGGGGGGCCACAGCTAAAACAAAATAATAAAATATTATATTTAAATTATATTGAAAAAATTGTCATGAATCAGAACCCAAATGCAATTACTCAAGTCATTCCTTTGAGCAATTCTTCAGTATCGAGGCGTAGATGATGTGGAAAAACAACTAAATGCTCATTTGCAAGTTAAGAAGTTTGCCCTGCAATTAGATGAATCTTCTACATGTGATAGTGAAGCTCTATTCATGGCGTATGTTAGATTTCAAGATAATGACAAGTTTATTGAAGAAATGCTCTTTGCCAGAAAACTTAAAACGGACACAAAATGTAAAAAGATATATCACGAAGTTAAAAATTTTTTATGCGCAACCGATGGGGCTGCTTCAATGGTTGGTAAATATCGAGGATTTATCACATATCTGAAGAATGATGTGCCAAATATTTTTTGTATACATTGCGTAATTCATCGTCAACATTTAGTTGCAAAAAAGTTAGGAGGGCGTTTACATGAGTCTCTTAATATTGTAAAAAAACAATAGATTTCATTAAATCAAGTCCACTTCGAGATCGCCTCTTTCGACAACTATGTGAAGAAAATGAGGAAGGCTTTGAGCGCCTCGTATTACACACAGAAGTTCGGTGGTTATCAAAGGGTAATAGTTTAAAACGGTTTGTTGTGCTTTGGAATAGTATTATATCTTTTATGAAAGATGCAGAATTCGGAGAGGAGCTAGTTAGTGTAAAATGTGACATATTTTATTTATCAGATATATTTGAAAAATTTAATTTATTAAACAAACAGTTACAAGGAAAAAATTGTAATCTCATAACATGTAAAAAAGTAATTAATGCTTTTTTGGGAAAGTTGAATCTTTTCATAACGAATATTGGTCGTCGTGAGTTAGCGAAATTTTCATCATTGGCTACAATTTTAAATGAAATACAAGATGATGATTTGGAAATATATATTAATCATTTGAAACAGCTTCGTGAGGATATGTGAGTCAGATTTATTGATATTATTAATTTAAATATTCCAGATTGGGTAATTGATCCATTTAGTGTGAATGCAGCTGATATCAATATCGAACTGCAAGAAAGTCTTGTGGACTTGCAAAGTGATATGAATGCTCAAGTTAGATTTAAATTAAATAAAGATAATTTCTGGATCAGCAATGAAATAGCCAGTACATTTCCACAGATATGGGAAAAAGCTAGGTTATATTTCAATGCATTTCCCACATCTTATTTGGTTGAATCTGGATTTAGTCGAGTTATGCATCTCCTCTCAAAAGCACGTAACCGTCTTGATTTTGTGCAAAGAGGCGATCTGCGTATGTCCCTAACAACATTGAAGCCCGAAATTAATAAACTCGCTAAATTGCATCAAGCACAAGGATCACACTAGATAAAGTGAACGATCAATTTCTTTACATAATTTGTTGAAAAAATATGTATNTTTTAATAAATACAATGTCAATTGAAAAGAAATCAGTGGTGAAATTTGAAAACACTTGTTAATATTTGATAACGGCAAAGATGACAATTTGTGTTACATAAAATTAATTTTTGGTCCGTTGCCACAATGAAAATAAATTAAATAAATTCTAATTTATTGAACCGTTAGTAATTATGTAAAAAAAATTGTAAACTTTAAACTGTGAAACTTTGTGTAACGTATGAAAAATGCAGATTTAATTTTAGTTAATTTTTATTAATTTTTTTAAAATTATTTAAATTTAAATTACAAATGCATTATCGACGAAATTACGCTGTTTAAAAATTATCATAATCAGCCACCTTTTTATTTCAAAATTAACAAACAAATGTTTTCAAAACACCTCAATATCGGATGAATAATTGCTTCAGCATCAATCTTTTTGAAAAACTAGTTAAACATACATGGTAATGATTTAATTATAAGATAGCCGATACTCAAACATTCGTTTTACGATATATTTTGACTGTTTACTTGTCAAGTAGGATATAATAACTATAGAAATTATAGATTTTTGAACAATTTTTTTAATTATGTTAATTATATCAAATTTTTAATAACAATTTTTCATCCTTTAAAAATTATAATTTAAATAATAAATCATTTTTAAAATGGTAGCAATTAGAAAAAGAAATTTTTAAATATTGAAACTAAAAATTATCCAATTTAATAATTTAATAATTATTTAATTTAACAACAACAATCCAGATATATATAATTTTAAAAACATTTAAAGCACAATTATTCACTGCAGTTTGCACGTTAATTTTTGGATTCAATGACTTCATCAATAATGCTTCACAAATTGCACGTTTCCAATAATTATTGAAATTTTTTAATAAAAATACCTTTTTATCTCTTACAGCTCTTATTGTGCTCACTAATATTGATCAATGCCTTCGGTCTATAATGTTATCGAGCTCGAATACAGAGATGACGGGAAGTCTCTTCAATGTATGTGGCATTACACCCATTACACATAAACTAATATACGAGATCAGAACTTAATCCAACCGGAGTTTTATATTTATTGATAAAAAATATTGCGTACTTTACATGAAATTGACACAATCTTATAGTTAAAATTCCACAACTGCTTGCTTATCTTTCTTTGATAACCTGTAAAATCATCTTATCCTTTTGCCAATCTCAGTCGTGGAAATGGAACAAATACGAAAAAATTACTTCAGATTGCAACGATTCCCATTCAAATTTCCAAAACTATATTCTATCCGTTGATAAATATATTTTAATGCTTCTAATATTATTATGTTCCTACACTTTGAAGTATGGAAAAGTGTTCAATATTGTTTGGTCATTGCAATTGATATTTGAACACGAGGAGTGAGGCAAATTATCTTTTCCAGCAAAAAATTAATAATGCTTCATGGTAAATTTCTTCTAAAGGCCTGTCAAAATAGGATGAAAGACTGGGAAAAGTTTTATATAAAAGTATAAATTATTTTTGTTTTCAAGGCAATTATACATTCTGATGTAATGTGCAACGCAGTTCATCTCATCTCAATAAGATGATAATTAATAATGTAGAATGATGGAAATTTTTCAATCTTTTCCCAATTTTCTATATATTAACAAAACCAGACAATTTTAAAGTATTTTATAATTATTATTTCTAGGATTCTATTAAATTAAATTGAAATTTATAATTTATATGAAGTTTTTGTTTTATTAATGTTTTATTAAATACCTCCAAAGTAGATAGGGTATATATTAAATTATGTTTTAATACTAAATTATTGTTTTAGTTAAGTGAAATTAATATAGAGACACGGAATTGTGTGAAAAAGCAATTAAAATATAATTTTAACTGAAAAATTCAAAAATAAAATTGAGGTACAAATTTTTGGGGACCGGGAAAAATATTAACAGGTGGCAAATGAACATAATAATATTAAATCGTTTGCTTATCTTAAGCGACCGATATTTAAAAAAATTCAAACTAATTATTTAATAGGAAAAACACCAATTTAATTATTAAACAAAATCCCCATGCTTGAAGGACATAGAGTAGCTTGTCAAGCTAGAATTTGCAACTTAATATATTTTGAATTTTTAGGATCCTTGTGGAAAAATTATTTAATTTCTGAATGATGGATGTAATATTTATCAAATTAATTTTTTTTATTATTTTTTTCTCAAAAAAAAGAAAAAAAGAAAATAAATAAAGAAAATTGATGAATAAAAAATTGAAAAATAAATTAGGAATTTAAGAAAACATTCAGAATTGTTCAAATTCAAAGCAATTTTGTTAATATTATACTGTATTGTTAATATATTATTATATTTGTACAAGCTCAATATTGAAGAAATATTTAAGCGTGGTCTACTGTGGAGAAACGAAAATAATTTCCATAAAGTTTTTATTGAAAACGATCATAGAAATATTTGCTCCAGCAGTCAATGTTACCACGAAAGCATGGGTTCTTGATCTGGCGATTGTACTGAGATTGTTGATGAACTCGCATTTGGGCATGTCGACTTCAGTATCGAATGATGTAAAAGTATTGGAATATTTATCTGGAATAACTTTGATAATTTACTTTTGAAAACGGAAAACGTATGGATCAGTCCAGTTGATTTGGAAAATTTCTTTGGTCGAATAGAAAGTGTCAATGATCAAGGTCATCAACAGAGAGATCTCGACTTGGAAGACAAAGGTTTCAGCTTCTCGAATTATAGGCATTTTATTTCAAAATATCTATTTCGCAGTCATCTTTTGAAATGGAATTTATATATTTAATTGTCTTAAATAGTTTGTATGGGTAATGATAATTACTTTTATTATTATTAATAATAATATTAATAATAATAATAGTACAGAGTGATGATTTCGTGCTAGCATCATTTATTATTTAAAACAATAAAGTGATAATTTAAGCCTTTTGCTGCAAATAATGTATTTAATGAAAAAATTTCGACTATAAGATAGTCCTTGTCAAACAATGTTTTTTGTGTTTAATCATTTTTTTGTTTTACATTCTTGGCACCCATTATTTTCTATGATATTATTTTCACAAAGAATTTAATGTTGAAATTGCTTTTATAGCTGATAATACAATTTGAATTATTGTATCTAAAAACCGCCCTGTTGTTTATATGTTATTTCTCTCATTAGATTTTGATTTTTGTGTTAACTAATGATAAAAAAGATCTTTTATGTCTTTGTAATACAAACCTTTTAGCTATACTAATATTGATATTGCCACGAACTATGTTAATAATAACTGCAAGTAAATAATCAATAACAAATAAGGGAAAAGCTTGTAATATATTATTTGGAGCCTTTAACGAGTCCTTAAAATATGGTAAGCTACGTTCTAATTTCATTATTAAATTTTTTTGTTTATAATTTAAGCAAAATCTTATTTTATATTTATTTTTTAGTCTTATTTATAGTTTTTGCATTACGTTTAGTATTTCTTCTCTTTTTCTTTCTGCTTTGAATTTTTTTCACGTTGAAGTATAACTTTTTAAATGACATTTTAGATAATAATAAAGCATTTCATTTTTGTTAATAATTTTTTGAAAATAATCAAGTATTGTACATTCAAATTATGCGTTCGATGATTTCTACCTTGATGAAATAAATTTTGTGTTATAAAAATTACCGTTACCCCGATATGTCTACTGATTTCTGTAAATAAATTATTAAAATCTTTCTATTTAATTGCTTCCTGATATAAATCATCAATATTTATAACATCACATTGACATAATCTAGATGAACAATTTTTATCAAACTCTTATTACACTCATTTTTTATTTTCAAAACTGATCTTGTGGGTTACTATGCTCATCATCAGCTCCGCAATACCAGTATATTTTATTAAATTTGGAATTTGAAAATATTTGATTCTAATAATTTACAAACAAATAAAGTTTTTCACTACCATTAGAACATACAATTTGATAAAGGGCATCATATCTTAATTCCATTTTAATTAATCTCATTTCATTAATATAATTGTTTATATTTGTTTTAATTTTTTATAAGTATATAGAATTTATATAAATTTTATCATATAAATTCATTATTATTGAGCAACATTAATAATAAAGTTAAATGTTTAGTTAAATACCATGAAATTCCCATTATGGAAACCCCAGCAAGTTGTGAATAGAAGTGGGAAGTATCCAATTATATTTTTGAAGTCGGGTGAAAGTCAGATTTAAGAATGTCAGTTTCTTAAATTAGTTGATTTGAAATATAAGATACAAGATTTACAAATTTAGTCCTTTACCATAACTGTTGATATCGTTAAATTTATAAATTTATACAAATTACAACATATAGCTAAATGTATGTTTTTCAGCCGATTTTGGCATTTTTTATCGCGTCTGTGTGCGCGTTATTGTTAGACTTGTGTTCGTATTGGTGTGCGCACACAGACGCGAGGAATGGGTAGTTTTTTATTTTATAATGTTAAAATTGATTGATTGTTTTCTGGAATTAGAATTAGTTCGGTTTGTTGTTTAAAAAGAGTTTTTATCAGCGAATTTTGAAATTGGAGTGGTTTAACTATGACTGATATATTAAAACTACATGTCAGCGATAAGCATATTTGTTAAGCTTGGAGAGGAATTAACGAAGCGTTAGTATTCAGTGAATTAAATAATTCTGATGTTTCATTAGCATCTAGTTTATTAACTTCTGTTGCATGGTTTTCATCAATGCAAGATCCGATTTTACGTTACTTAGCTATTCAGTCATATCAAAATTTTGAGAGGATTCAAAATATGCTAGAAATCAATTTGGAAAGTGTATTAAATAAAAGTAAAGAATATAGAGCTATTCTTGTTGAGTGTGAAGAATAAATTATAACAGAGATAGCTCATTTAGAAAGATGTGATATTATCAATGAACTTATCTTCACACCAAACATATATTGGCTATGTGCTGCAACTGGATCGTTTGGGATTTGGAAAATAAAGTTTCGGTTAGAGATTTGAAAGCTTTTCAGGATAAAATATATGATTCAGTTTCAATTTCTATTAAAATGTTGTTAATTTGTTCTGTTTCCAACGAAATTCCTGAAGTTCCAGTTCTTAATAGATCATCGGGACATGTTTATGAAAAAAGGTTAATTGAAAAACACTTAACGACAAGTGATCTAGATCCTGTTATTGGAATACAGTTTTCTATAGATGATTTGATTGAAATTAAACTACCAATGCATATGGAATCGAAACCACCAAGCTTCACATCCATTCTAGCTTTGTTGAAAGCTGAGCTTATTGATAATAAATCAAAACCAACTGCGGAAGTCACTTGCTTATCATGGACTTATCATGTTTTGTGGACTAATAAACAAATTATGATGTTTTGTGTTAACTCAATTCAGTATGTTTGAACCGGAAATATTTCCAAAAATATAATCCAGTTTGTGTTAATGTATTTTCAAGCGGAAGATTGTAATACTTGGAATAAAAGCTTTAGAATATTATCAATATGTAGAAAATATTATATGAGAAATTAAAATGTTAATTGATTAATTTTGTTTTTGTAATTAGAAAAATGTCAAAAGATTAAGTATATACTTTTATTTATAATTTCTTAATAATCTTTAGATCTAGTTAACTTATTTGAATAATTTTAAAAAATATTCGAGAATTAAATCCCGGAATAAAACATATCTTGGATTAATGTGCACCAGAGTGTAAATAATATATCGCTCAACGGGTAATAGTATAGAACAATGTTTAGAATTGCAGTACGATATGGTTCTAGGATAAGACACTAGATGCATTGAATATTACATTGTTTGAAAAGATTCTATGAGATTATCATGTCCCAACCTAATTCACGACTTTAAAAAGAATCAAGCAGTCCATATCCTAATGACTGAAATGCGTAAACCCTATAACACAGATGTATTTGACTTGAAATAAAATGTATCATATAATTTTAATTGTTGTTTTTGTTTAAAAGTTCTTACCTGTAAAATTTTCATTTTAGTGTTTTTATTGTAAATTATCCTCTAGACTATTTTATTGTGAAATAGTCTTTTTTTATTGTGTTTTCTTATTTTCATTTTTGTGAACAATTAATTTATTAAAAAGTATTATTATTATAATTATTATTATTTATTATATTTTCTGTATGAATTATAGCCTAGTGGTTATCATATTCATTATTCAAAAAAAAACCATTGCAAAAATGTTCCATTTTAAAGACATAGAAACTAATAAAGAATAAATGGTAATAGTATCGGTACTTCTGTGTTATCTTACCCCTAAAAATTAAATTAAAAAAGAACACATATAATTATTATATTTATTTTCTAAATCACAGTTACAAACTCAGCAAATGTTTGTAAAGAGTTTGTAAATTGTCATCCAGGTGGCCAGAAAACCACAATGTCGTTGAGAATAGTGTCGAACACATCGGCACTGTTGCTTAGAACACGTTTGCGCCACATAAACTCACATAATCACATAATCACATAAATCTCAGATAGCCTAAATAAATGCATGTTCAATAATGTTCAATAACATCATCAATAATGTATTCTCTCATTTTTTATATTGTTATTTTAATTGTATTTTATAATTTAATTTTTGGAGGTAAGATAACACGGAAGTACCATAGTATCGTTACTACTGTGTATTTCTAGCAATTCGCAAGTGTGGATTATTTGTGTGTGTATGTGTGTGTTTAATGTGCGGTTAGTAATAAAAAGTTAATATTTAGCAACTAGATAGCGGATGATCACGATGTGAAAGGTCAAAGGTCAATTATTTTTTGATAATAAAAGATCACCATAGAATAATTATTTGAAATGTGATATTAACGTAAACTTAATATTTTAAACTTTTTTAATTATTATTTTTTATTTAAATACAGTAAATCAATAAATTCTAAAGAAAAATTAAATTTCCAACTGGAATTACTAAATAATTTATGAAAATAACTTTTTCAACAAGTTGTCGTTTAATTAAAACACTTTAATCTATAATTAATAGTAAAAAGTAAAACTAAAAATAATTTATCTATAAAAACTATTAATTTCAATAAATAAACGTTCAAGCATTTATTACTTTTTTATATTTAATTATATTTAATCTTATTTATAACTTACTGCTTTGTCTTGGAACATTTGAGGTTCGAACTAGTTTCACTGTAAATAAAATTATTATATTAGTTAATAAATTATAATAATAAATTTAATATTGTTTGAAATGAGATTCTTTTAATGTTTATACAGATAGAAACTGTAAAACTAATAAATTGAGTAAATAAATATGACTTTTTGTATACTTCAGAGAAATCAATAATTTTTTAATCAGTTACCTTTCTGACCTTTAACCTTAATTTGGACCGACTTTTCGACTCATTTGAAATACATTGCAAAATTATAACCAATGCCATAATAATAATATTAATAATAATAATAACAATTATTATTATTATAATAGCTATAATAATAATGATAATAATAATAATAATAATGATAATAATAATAATAATGATAATAATAATAATAATGATAATAATAATAATAATGATAATAATAATAATTATAATAATAATAATAATAATAATAATAATAATAATAATAATAATAATAATAATAATAATAATAATAATAATAATAATAATAATAATAATGAATCTTACTTTTCGATTTTTCGTTGGACATAATTTCATTTATTGAGTCTTCATCTTCTGAGGAGGAATTATAATCTAGACATTTTTCAAGGTCGGATGAATCTGATTCATTTTCTGTTATAAATATTGCAAAATTTTTATTTAATAAAACAAATTAAAATAAAGACCTTGTGCAACTAATTTGGTAAAATATGTCGCTGCAAATGCAATAATATTTTTTGGATCTGCAATTTCAACTTGTTTCTTAAAGTTTTCAATAACTTCTGCTAATATTTTATTGGAATCATTTTGATTATTCATGGTAAAATTCAACTGATAATATTTAACCTTGATAACTTAGTAAAACAAATGATAATTCTATTATTATTATTATTATTATTATTATTATTATTATTATTATTATTATTATTATTATTATTATTATTATTATTATTATTATTATTTATTTATTTATTCTTACTGTTATTATTTTAATAGTAATAATAATAATAATAATAATCAGGCCCGGCGTGAGGCGGGTACGATGCGTGATTTTCACGCAGGCGCCACGGCGGAAAAATACAAAAGGCGTCAAAATTGTACAGAAATTTGTTATTTTCATAAGATTTTTATGTTTTTATAATAAATATGAATTAAATTAAAAGTAATAAAGTTATATTGTTTTGTTATGTATGCATTTATCGTTTTTTTACTCTTATTATGGAATGCGAAGGCGGTAATATGCAATTTTCACACATCATCTGAAACTCTAGCGCCGGTGCTGATAATAATAATAATAATAATAATAATAATAATAATAATAATAATAATAATAATAATAATAATAATAATAATAATAATAATAATAATAATAATAATAATAATAATAATAATAATAATAATAATAATAATAATAATAATAATAATAATAATAATAATAATAATAAATCTTACTTTTTGATTTGTCGTTGGAAATAATTTTCTTTCGGGAGCTTTAATCTTCTGGGAAGAAACATAATCTAGACTTTATTATTTTTAAATTAGTGACACTTAAAAGTATTTTCCATTGGAACTTTATAACTTAATGATTTTAAAAGAAATTAATATTTTTTTCTGTGGAATTATTTATCCTTATAATACTATATATAATTCTATAAATATATATATATATATATATACCGTATATACTTATACGCGGGTCAAAAAACGTCCAAATTAATTTTTAATGAAATTATTAAACCATTTTTTATTTTTGTTACTTCAACTTATACGCGGGCTTTCAATTTAGGACTTAAAAACCT
This sequence comes from Schmidtea polychroa, assembly GCA_959609185.1. Classification (NCBI taxonomy): domain Eukaryota; kingdom Metazoa; phylum Platyhelminthes; order Tricladida; family Dugesiidae; genus Schmidtea; species Schmidtea polychroa. Next base: position 171,962 of record CAUHTR010007869.1, read on the forward strand.
CTTAATATATATTTCTTTTTAACCATCAACATGATACACCTTATAAATTGTTGTAAATTGTTATAAATTGTTAGATTGTCCAAAGTCAAATTTAAAGTTAGCATCTGATTGTCAGGATGACAACAAAATACTTTCCTTACTTGTAATTCTCATTTCATTCACGAGTAAAATTCATTAGTACAATGTAATTATGTGTTACTGAATTATCCAATAAGAATTAATTTTAAATTTGATTGGTTAATTTATATTATATCGTATTTATTCGATTGTAAGCCGCACATTTTTTCTAGTTTAAAAATCTTATAATCAGATGCGTCTTACTTTCAAAGATTTACAAATTTGCAAATAATAAATCCACTTTTTTAAAAGCTACAAAATATGTAACCTAGGATAAGGATAACCTACATATTTTTGGCTTCAAAAATCAACACCCACTTAATAACATCTAAATTTAGTAGAATATTTTATCTGAGGTGACAGAGATGTTATTAATTAAAATAATAATTTTTATAAATGTTATATTACTGATAGAATTTTTAATGTATATTATCTCTTTTGTTTACTCAAATGTTTTTTTAAATTTCAATGTTTACAATCGATGACAACTGAAAAGAAATCATAATAACTTTAAATTAAAACACGGCGTTCATTTGGTTGTGGCTTACAATTGAGGATGATGATGAGTTTCAGTTGTCAGTTTTAAAAAAATAATGAACAAATTTTAAACGAGACCAAAACAAATCCGAAGAAATCAATAAATGTCCAATATAAAATGATAAACAAGAAATTTCGTTTTTAGTTAAATGTTTGGAATGTCATGAAGAATCTCTAAAACAATCGTTTTTCAATGTTGTCGGCAATGTATTTGAATTTTAGAGAGTTTGACAGAAAATTATCGTTATTTTAATGTACACCGTGGAAACCTTTAAGGTTTCGGGTGATAAAGAAGAAAAATATTTCCAATGGTTTATTGCAATGATTATTACAAGAATGAAACGATTGTTCAAAACGAACAGAGGATGAGCAAGACTTGTTAAATTATTTAAAAAAATTAACCATCAATCTTTCAATATGAAGTTGATAAATAAAATATATCCACAATACATAACTCTATAATAAAATATACACACAAAGAGACATCAATTATGCGCACAATTGCATATTACAGACATTTTTAATCATAACTTTTCCACTTTGACGATATTTCAAACGCTTTATCATAAACAACTTTTCCATGTGGAAAATAAGATCAAAGAAAATAAATGTATATTATTGTTTTTTTATTAAAATTCTAATTTAAAACATTTTTAGAAATTTGGAAAACTATGTTGGATCACCGAATATTATGAAAAATGTAAGGAAAAAGAAGCCTCCAATTAGCTAGATTACAGCTACTCATTACAATGACCAGCTTGCAAATAAATATTTAAATAAACGGAGAAGACCGAGACACCCAACCCAATTATATTAAAAAGTATCGTAACAATTGTCATCATTACGGAACTGTAGATTCATTTAAAAAAGTCATTCTTGGTTCTCCCATTTGGAATTATCTATCAAATCTAAAAATTATCATGGTAAAATATAAATCATTATTATTATTAATATTAAGAATAATATATTTAATACAAATGAAATTTAATACAAGAACGTTTTTCAAATTTCACCACTGATTTCTTTTCAATTGACATTGTATTTATTAAAAAGCTTGACTGTGAATCAGTAAATATATCGATGTCAAAAAAGTCACTTGAATATAGATACTCTTCATTAAAAATTAACAATCAAATAAATCATTTAACTGGCTAAATAGAATTTCAAACAGTATTAAATCAATAGGTTAAATGAATTCTATAGTTATAGTGAGAACACCATTTGAAAAATCACCAGTCTTCGTAATATATCTAATATATAAAGATGAAAGTTTGTTTAAGAAATTAATATTATTAATATTGTTTAAATAAACAGATCTTTTTAAAGAATAGATTTTTGAGTTAAAACGTATTATTCAATTCACTTCAATGGCGTCACGAGCAGGATTACCATCTATGGATCTCACAATTGCCGACCAATGTGAAACGTGGCTACTCACATTCAATGCGATAATTAGGATAAAAATGGACGGAATCCGAAAAAAAATTATCAATTACAGACAACTTCATGGCTTTATGTGGGTTCAAGGCACTTAACAAAATCCGACCCATACTATCCCCAAGAACAATTAAAAAGAGCAGATATGAAGAAATCAAATCAGCAATAAGGAAATACTTACATCCGAAATCAAGGTTGGTTGTAGCAGAAAGAAGCAGATATTTCAAGATAAAACAAGAAAAATCCGAAAATATTTCAGATTTCACTGTACGACTTCGGAAAGGAGCACAATTCTGTGAGTTCGAGAAACTAAAAGAATCAAAAGATCTAGTAGAAGATATGATAAGAATGTCAGTTACAGCCGGTCTTTACGAGGACAAAGCAAAATTATACCTTATTGAAAAAATAGGACACGGCGAAGTATCGGTGGAACATATTCAGGAGATCATACAAGGCATGGAACAAGTCAAGATATTCACTGCAAATTTCGAGAAAGCAAATGAAGATGAGCAAAATATGAATACATTTTATTCACAAAAATAATTTATTCCAAGAGAAAAATGTAAGTATTGTAGTTCTGAACATAGACATGGCAAATGCCCTGCATTTGGGAAAATTGCATCAAATGTGGGAAACTAAACCATTTTGCTGGAGTATGCAGATCATCAAGTAGATCAAATAGTATTCACTTTATGGATCAAGAAAGCATAAACTCAGATATTGGAACAATCATCGCAATTAATTTGTGTAGAAAGGAGCTAGTAAATTGCCAAATAAACTCGCACGAGGTGCTTATGCAGGTTGACACGGGTGCAGATGTGTCCATAATATCGTCCAGGATGTGGGAGAATATCAATTAACCAACACGCAAGTTGGATTGTCAGCATACGGTGGTAATACGATGATGTACCGAGGTCAGTTTCTTGCTGATGTAGAGACTAAAACCAAGCATCAGGTCATAAGATTCACTGTTATTGAATCAGATAAAACATATGGTCTTTTAGACAGAGATCTTTTAGAAGCAGAAACAAGCAATCACGATGAAGAGTACATTTCTTCCCACAATCAAAGGAATTCAAGCCACAGTGATACCAATAAAAGAGGCCAGGAATGTATTCTGTAAAGCAAAAACCGAACCGTTGGCAATGGAAACAAGAATTAACGAGGAATTATCACGTCTTGAGGAAATAGGAGTCATCTCACAATGCAAAGATCCAGTAATGAATTGTTCTCCCGAGTATGGATAAAAAAAGGAGAATGGAGAATTAAGGCTGTGTGTGGATTTCAAAGTTCATATAAACCAGAAAATCAAGACGGAATCATATCCTCTACTCAAGATAGAAACTAAATTCGCACACATGAAAAATGCAAAACGTTTTGCCAAAGAAGACTTGAAATCGGCCTATTGGCAAATCGAGCTTGATAAAGAGGTACGACAACTATCAATTATTAATACATCAAAAGGCTTATACTAAGTAAATTGCCTGCAGATGGGCATGAAATATGCTTCGGCGATATTTCAAAGAACAATGGAGGAAATTTTATCAGATATAAAAGGTATTCTTATATACCAAGATGACGTTCTGGTTTTTTGGAGAGAATGATGTCTCGTTAAAAAACCGTTAGACGCAGTTAAGCAACGCCTAAAAGAAAAATCACCGTAAACAAAGAAAAGTCAATTGAATACGTCGATGAAATTACGTTTTTAGGGTTCACTATATCTATTCGAGGTATTCAGCCGGATAATAAGTTAGTAAGAACATTACAAGACATCATTGTTCCTACGAATAGGAAAGAAGTAGAAAGCTTTATCGGACTAACAAATTATTTTGGTAGACTCATTCCCAAATACTCGGAAAAAATTGCATCTTTGAACAGCCTGAGAAAGAAAGATAGTATTTTTGTTTGGACGGAGAATGTCAGGAAAGTTTAGACCAACTAAAGAACGAATTATCAGATCATCCGGTAGTGAAACCGTACTCCCTTGAAAAAGAAGTGACTCTGACGACAGACGCATCCTTGAACGCCCTCGGAGCAGTTCTAACTCAAGAAGCTTACCCAGTGATTTATGTTTCCTGAACTCTGAGCCAAGCAGAACGTAATTATTCAAACATAGAAAGAGAAGCCTTAGCTATTGTATGGTCTGTAACCAGATTGAGTCATTTCCTTCTAGGAAGAAAATTCTTAATTCAGACGGATCATTGTCCGTTGAAATATTTACTTGGAAGTGATAGGGCAATCCCAGAACAAGTCTCGGTACGGGTAACAAAATGGACAATACAACTGATGAAATACGACTAAGATATAACATATATTCCGGAAGCACAGATCCCACACGCATATACCATGTCAAGACTTAAATTCAAATATGCAGGCAAGGAAAATGTTGATTTCGACACAATGAATGCGCCACAAATTTACAACGTCACATTTTGTAATGGTTTAGATCCAAAAGAAATTATAAATGAACTTGAGATTGATGAACGGTTGAAAGGAATTATGCAACGAGTGATAAGTGGAAGATGGTCCAAATGCAGTCAATTTAAAAGCACAATTTAAAAAAAATTATAAAAGTTTCACAATCGACAACAAAATGCTGTATAATGGCACTAGAGTGTTCATTCCCGAGAAACTTTGTGAAAAATCTTTTAATTTATTCCACAAGGAAACACACAATGGAGTGCAAACTTCATACAGAATGGTGAGCTCGGTGCATGGTGGCCAGGTATGACAAACGATATTGAGAAATTTGTAAAAAATTGTTCAATGTGCTCGAAAATCCGACCAAATCCAATCAAAACAGTTCATCGATGGCCCGATACTAAGCCGTTCGAACGAGTACATCTTGACTGGGCATACGCCAAGGAGGTTGGCAACATTCTAATTATAGTTGACTCGGGTTCGGGTTGGATCGAAGCCTTTAGAACGAAAGAGAGGACCACATCCGGCATTATCAAATGTCTGAGAACAGTGTTTACGTGCTTCCGTATCCCTGAATGTGTCGTAACGGATAACGCACTGGAGTTCACATCAAACGAATTGATGTCTTGGTTAGAGAACCAAGGAGCCCGTAAAATGGAATCTCCGCCATACTTCCCAATGGCAAATGGCAGAGCTGAACGAGCAGTTCAAACCATCAAGAGGGGTATAAAATGTTGGAAGGTAAGTCAATGCCATACTCAATTTGACAAGTTTCTTCAAAAGATGCTATTCTATCATCGGATATCTGTTGATTTTGAAGGCAAGTCCTAATCAGAAATGATTTTTGGGAGACTAATACGCATACCGATAATCCCTCCATTCCAACAAGGCGAAGTTGTGGACTACAAATCTGGCTTAACTAATGACACCTCTTGCAGACTTTTCTCATGCCAAAGGGCATGAATACATCATGGGTAATCTCAGAAGATGACTACAACCCGATCATGAAATTAGCAAGTAGCAACCAAACTATATCCAAAGGGGCTAAATGAAACAATGGAGAAAGAAATTCCGTTATCACTAGATGAAACGCCAGACATGAACTGACGATCAGACAGAAGAAGGTTATACCCATTGCCTCTCAAAACGAGCTTCGAAAGATCAATCGAATTCGTAGACCTCCGCAAAGACTGGGAGAATGGGCTCTAGAGGAGGACATGAAATAATATTAAGAAATTAATATTATTAAAATTGTTTAAATAAACAAATGTTTTTAAAGAATAGATTTTTGAATTAAAACTTATTATTCAATTCACTTCAGTTTGTTTGTTACCCAAAGAATTCCCCATCTTTAGAACTAGGGTGCTGAAATTTGCTATGTGACCCTCATTTGTACTCGGAAAAGGTCAAAGGACTATTTATTTATTTTTTTTCATTTTTTAACGGCTGGGTACCGTTTTAAGTTTTACATTTAATTAGAAAAATTGTTTAACCAAATTTAAAATTTGTAGTGTTAAATGTACTTTTTTTTATTATATTTTAATGTATTTTTTAAATTATTTTTTTGAATGAATGATTTGAAATAAATTTATTTATTTTGAATCTGTTTACTATTTTTTAAATCGTGCAATAATATATTAATATATTAACGATACAACACCAAAAGAAAAAAATGAATGTATTGCCTACTATATGTATGATTTTTGGAGATATTAACAACCAATTATATTCGTTGTGTCACACTCGTGTGACGTGATACATTTTATAATTCACTTTTACATCATTAACAGAATTAACAGGATGGTAGAACAACTGTGACGAGAATCCATATGTAACTTTTTGGAAGATACACTGTCACAAGGGATGTGCATTCACTATCCAGCACTTTGTCTCAGAGGGTATTGCACAATCCATTGTATATGGCAGTTTTCCCAACCTTTTTTTGGATCGCAGCACACTAAGTAAATTGGAAAATATTTGCGGCACACGAAACCTTTTCAAGAAATTATGGAAAAGGAGACTTTTTATTTTTATATANCAACCTTTTTTTGGATCGCAGCACACTAAGTAAATTGGAAAATATTTGCGGCACACGAAACCTTTTCAAGAAATTATGGAAAAGGAGACTTTTTATTTTTATATATTTTTTCATTGTGAAGGTTGAGCTTGCTTACGAGAACCGATAATATTCAACTGGGACTCCAAAGTCGACAAACAAACCCTCATTTTATCATCAATTGTGAGAAGTCTTGATTTCAGTTAATGCTGAAAAGCCAAACTCACACAACTACGAAGATGAAAAAGTCAAAAGAATTTTTGCTGCTTTTTAGGTTTATTGCAGGATAAGATATTTTCACCGAAAGTCAGAACTCTTCCAAGTTCGTATCAGTAAATATTGAGTGATAGAATTTGTCATTTCTCAAATTATTCAACTGTTCCTCTTACTCAGTTATCAAGATCCATATTTCACTAATTGCAAATGGATTTATCACCCATTCATATTCGTCGAGATCAAGCGACGGAAATTAATGTTGTAGTGCCGACTGTAGGGACGATTTTCTTCTTGTATTGAGATTGGCTGACAGTCGAAAAGCAGTCAAATATTCTTTTCGATATTTTCATCTTCCACAATGACATTTTCTCACCAAATAATTTCTATTTAGATGTTGATGTGATGATATTTTCGAATGCTCCTTGGAGACTCAAGTTCAGTATATTTAATTTTTTGAATAAATTGGATAGAAATTGAATTCAACTCCCAGACTCTCGTCATGTAGCTTAAATCCAAAATCATGATTCACATTTTAGAGGAAAGTAATTGTTACTACTTTAAGGTGAATAAGTCGCTTCAACCAGCGAACTTTGGTGTAATACTACAGGCATTTGTAGTCTAAATCCATTGCGTTATGCATAAAGTCGTGATTGAGGAGGCTGAGTCTTGATTGAAGTTCACTACCTGAATCACTTGGCTCATGACAGACTGTAAATCTATCAAAATTGTTTTGAATGCGAGATTTTTGCTATAAATCATACAATGGACACTTATTATTTGAGGAATTTAATGACGCACTAAGTTCTACAAATCCTTTTCTTTCCCCTGCATTGATGGGCACCCGTCGGTACATAGACTAACCCAGGATTTCCACTTTAAATCGGAATACGAAACATTCTCGTTAACTAACTTGAATAATGTCTTCTTAAATAGTTGTACTCTCCAGATCTTTGAATAAAAAGAATTCCTTCATAAACTTTTCCTTCTTTGATGAAACAAAACAATACCAGGAACTGAACTTTCATGCTTAAGGCAGTGTATTCATCCACTTGATGGGTGCAAAGCTCATTCTCAGGTGTCTTAAATATTTTGCAATTTTGATCTTCAATTCTTGTTGACAGTAGTGCACTCTGGCACAATGGTACTGCTTTCACTTTTGCTGCTGCATCAGATCATTTCTATGCAGATCAAATCATTTACAGGTTTGCAGCATTTTTACACAGTTTTTACACTAAATGCAGTTCTATTATTTCATCTTACACGGTTTTCGGATAATATAGAATGTATACCCATTTTTGAGGAACTTAGCTACCGTATAAATAAAGGTTCGGATAGACATCCAAAAGTATTTAAATTACAAATTTGCATTGAAACCTTTGGAAATCAATCACAAAGTAATAAAGTAGAAATAATTATTTTTATATCAATGTTAAAAGTACCGAACTTGCGTTTTTGTTAATGGAAAATATTTTTTAATTTGTCATGTGGCCCACCAGTGAATAGCAATTCATAATTATTTTCATTTATGTAAAAAATCAAAATATTAAGTATAAAATATATTTAAGCTAATATATTTTAGTAAAAAGATTTTTAAAAATAATATATATTTCGAAATTTTAATTTCTGATACTGCTATAGAGGATATGAAAGCATTTGATAGCACCATTCATGGATGGATATTGCTACAAGGGTACTGCCACATTTAGATGTATGCCTGTTTAGAACACTATAAAAAATGTCTAGTTATATATTTTTATAATTAAATAACGGTAGATTCGATAATATGATAATTTTAAAATAATTTTACATATAATTTTAAAATTAAAATAAACTTATTTTAATTAAATATAATTTTGAAATTAAAATTAAATATAAATTTATATAAAAATGTTATTACTTTTCTTCAAGTAAATGTTAAAATATATTATTTGTTGATTGGAAAAATATTAACTTCAATTAGTAAAATGTGATATTTTAATATTTTAAAATTTTAAACTTTGTTTTAAAATATTTCATATTATTTATTTTTATTTAATCTTTTTTATTCATTTAAATTTAAATTCCGCTAAAATGATTTAATAATAAACTAAAGTGATTTTAAAATTAAAAAGAAACCGTTGGTTGTTTTTTTACCATTGTTTTAATGGACTAAAATTTAAATATTATTTTTAATTTTATTTATTTTAAATTGTTTAAATATTATTATATTAATAAAATATTTTAATATATAATGGGAAAAAATAAAGGTAAATAAAATAATTATATTTTTATCATTTTTATTTAATTATAAATCTTTAGGAAAAGGAGGAAAAGGTCATCGTCAAAAGAAACGAGAAGATGACAATAAACAAATAATTTACAAAGACCCAGGACAAGAATATGCAAGAGTAGAAAAGGTGTTAGGAAATTGTAGAATCTCTGCCGATTGTTTTGATGGTGTTAAAAGACTTGCCCAAATTAGAGGGAAAATGAAGAAGAAAATATGGATTTCCGTGGGTGACATCATCATAGTCAGCCTAAGAGATTTTCAAGATGATAAAGCGGACGTCATTCATAAATACAATTTTACAGAAGCGAAACTGTTGAAATCAAAAGGTATTATACCTAACTCAGTGGATATTAAAGAGAATGATGATATTGAATTTGATTTAACACTTGCTGATAACGAAGATGTTGACAATTCATCCATGATGCCAAATTCAGAATCCGACTCTGAGGCGGAATCATATAATCAAGTTAACTCGAATCATACTCTTAAAAAGTTGCAACATATATCCGAATCTTCAGCTGAAGGTAATAGTGAAGAAGAATCAAACGATGAGAAATGCTTCCTTTCTGCTCCCGTTCATAATAATGATAAATGGGATAAAAAGAAAAAGGGAGCTGCAAACCGAAAAAAAGATTCTAAATTTATAGATAAAATCTAATTTATTTTTGTGAAATAATATAGTTAAAAAAATTTTATATATATTTTTTATTTTTTAAATTTATTTTGAAATATTTATGAATTTAATAATTATATTTTGCAATGATAAATTAAATATTAAATTTAGTAATTTAACTTAAATAAATGATTTTTATAATTGTTAATAAATTTCTTCATTTTATTTAATTTATTTTTCTGGTCAATTGAATATAAAATAAAACTGTTGGTGGCAACCCTGAAGGGTCTTGGTGTCATATGAATGGAGGCGCAAAATATAAATATAGAAATATTTATTTGAGATAAACCAAAACATCATAAGCAATTAATTAACACGATTGTTTAAAAAAACATTTATTTTAAAACTATTGTACAAATTCTCTTTTTTTAACCCTTTGAATCATGGTGGTGTTAAAGGTCTTTTACCTTTTTGTTGTTTAAAACTGCTAAATAGGATCTTTCTACACCACCTCGAAAAATTAAAATTTCTAATGATACAGAGGTTTAAATTTAATCCAATCTACATTGGAACTAGTTAATAACTTCACCAGCAGATGCCTCACAGGTATTTACATGAGTAATTTACAGGCTCATCAGCCGTTGAAAGAAGCAGATTTTATTTAGACTCATTATTTGTTTTTGCCTTATGTGAGATATCGTAAAGGTAAATTCATTTTTATTATAAATCTTTTTATTAGTATATATTGAAGTAATGTATAATAAAAATCAAAGTTTTTGTCTCAATTATTTTGTAAACTATGGGAATATGGTGGAATTTTTTCTATCCCACTATTCATTTTGGGAAATAATGTAAATGTTCATTTCTATTTCACTTAAAAACGTAAAAATTATGAATTGTTAAAAATTAATTAAAAGCTGATTGAATATTTAAAAAAAGTAAAAGTCAATATTTTTCGATAGGAAAAGGGATAATTGGTTACCACGCTCAGGCCCGTCGAAAGGGGACAGGGGGTCCAAATTCTCAGGGGCCCGGGTTCGATTTGTAATGTATTTAAATATAATATTACTGGCACTTAAGATGACTTAACTACAATCAGTTTAAAGTTCAAGCATCTGAATTCCATCTGAACTAATCAAAATTCACTAAATTTCACTAAATTTATTTTCATTGCTTCTCTCTCGTTGTTATAACAAAGCGCCGCCTACTACAAAATAATTTTAAAAAGCAGTAAAATGTGAAAAACAATGTTTCGTTAATTTTTAACATTTATGAAAATACAATTGCAACAAAAAATTTTTTTTTAAAAATTCAGTTGAAAAAATTTCAAAATAAAAAAATCGAATTCAATTTTCAAATTCAATTATCAAAAATTCAATTATCAATGAGCCGCAGTTTATTCAACGAAGAGCCGCATGCGGCTCTAAGAGCCGCATTTGCCCACCGTTGTAATATAATAACTTTTATTTATTATTTGTTACTATTTTAGTTACTATTTTACTAACATAAGACATCGGTCGCTTCCCTAACGTAACTTTGAGGTCTTTTATGAAAGTATTTCTCATATATTTCATTACATCAGATGACAAGAAACTATCACTAACGTTTCATTGAGTTCTCCAGTTATTTAAGTCAACTTTAAAATATTTACTGATAAAATATTTGAGCTATCGAAACATTCTTCCAGTTTATACATTTGATTTTTACATTTCATTGAATTTCTTTAAAATAAAAGTACTTTTGCTCTTTCTGAGTCTTACAGAACAAATGCAATTTAATTTATTCACGGTAAGAAAATTACTAATAATTACTAATAATAATTACTAATAAACCCTTTAAATGATCGTTTAAGTGTTATTTGAATCGAGTTTCCCATTGGTCATCAATCAGTTATTTAAGGGAAAAACTCACCAATTAAATCGGACAAAGTAATCACAGGCAATAAAATTAATAATTTTTATTTTTTAGATCTCAATTACAATTAAATGATAAATTGATGAATTTGCAAATTTATTTTTATCATATTTTTTATATCTATTTGTCGATTCATTTAAACAATCAAATTGAACGTTTTCATTTTATACATTAAAATTTTTTTTAATTCGTTTTTTAAAAGTGTTTTTAAATTTTCTTACTACTACTTCGTCTTTTTTTCGTCTTTTTTTCCATAAAATATATAGTTGTGTAATAGAATATTGTACATTGTAAGGCGTGTATTGTAAATATTCAGGCACAGGTCTAGTAGAAAAAATGTTTGGCCTTTGACCAATAATTTCTGATTTAAATATTAAAAAAATTTTAAAAGTCAAAGTTTTGTGTGTTTTGTGCGTACAAAAAAGGATGTGATTTTTATATTAATTTAGTTATTATAAATTTTTAATTAATTTAATTTCAAATAGCCATGTCAAATGACTTGGCAAATTTACAAATTATAAAAAAATTATTTTGATTTGAACATTTCCCGCGATCCAATAAAAATATGTGGTCACTTACTATTAGTACTATTATATGTATGTTAAAGGCCCAGATGACTAAATCAAAAGATTAAATTTTATTTATTATAATATTTTTTAAAATATTGGGTGCAAATTTATGACAAAAAAGCATTCTATCGAGAAATATTTTTATTTATATGTTCTATAATGTAGGATTTCTTAGACCTTTTAGTCCTACAAACCTCAAAATATCAAGAAAAATTGTGATGTTTCAATGACTCTCAATAGAGTAAAGAAAGTTTCAGCTGATAAATGGTTATAGCTAAAGTTGACATTGCAATAATAATGTCAGTTTTGACTTTCTTGTCAAAGCGACTAGTGAGAATTATTAACAGGAGCCTTGAAAATACTAATACCTTTTGATATGTATTAACTACGTGAAATGAAATTTCCGATAATGACAACACTGAAAACTAAATGTAAGATTCGGCTTACGTACTTTAACGTGTTCAAAATGTGAAGTGAGAAATGGAAAAATAATTTAAATGAAAAAAAACATTTATCACATTAAAGAAAGAGAAAAGGTGAAAGACCTTTGACATCACCATGATCCAAAGGGTTAAATAAAGAGAATTTGTACTATAGTTTTAAAATAAATTTTTTAAACAATCGTGTTAATTAATTGCTTATGATGTTTTGGTTTATCTCAAATAAATATTTCTATATTTATATTTTGCGCCTCCATTCATATGACACCAAGACCCTTCAGGGTTGCCACCAACAGTTTTATTTTATATTCAATTGACCAGAAAAATAAATTAAATAAAATGAAGAAATTTATTAACAATTATAAAAATCATTTATTTAAGTTAAATTACTAAATTTAATATTTAATTTATCATTGCAAAATATAATTATTAAATTCATAAATATTTCAAAATAAATTTAAAAAATAAAATAAATATATAAAATTTTTTTAAACTATATTATTTCACAAAAATAAATTAGATTTTATCTATAAATTTAGAATCTTTTTTTCGGTTTGCAGCTCCCTTTTTCTTTTTATCCCATTTATCATTATTATGAACGGGAGCAGAAAGGAAGCAATTTTCATCGTTTGATTCCTCTTCACTATTACCTTCAGCTGAAGATTCGGATATATGTTGCAACTTTTTAAGAGTATGATTCGAGTTAACTTGATTATATGATTCCGCCTCAGAGTCGGAATCTGAATTTGGCATCATGGATGAATTGTCAACATCTTCGTTATCAGCAAGTGTTAAATCAAATTCAATATCATCATTCTCTTTAATATCCACTGAGTTTGGTATAATACCTTTTGATTTCAACAGTTTCGCTTCTGTAAAATTGTATTTATGAATGACGTCCGCTTTATCATCTTGAAAATCTCTTAGGCTGACTATGATGATGTCACCCACGGAAATCCATATTTTCTTCTTCATTTTCCCTCTAATTTGGGCAAGTCTTTTAACACCATCAAAACAATCGGCAGAGATTCTACAATTTCCTAACACCTTTTCTACTCTTGCATATTCTTGTCCTGGGTCTTTGTAAATTATTTGTTTATTGTCGTCTTCTCGTTTCTTTTGACGATGACCTTTTCCTCCTTTTCCTAAAGATTTATAATTAAATAAAAATGATAAAAATATAATTATTTTATTTACCTTTATTTTTTCCCATTATATATTAAAATAATTTATTTATATAATAATATTTAAACAATTTAAAATAAATAAAATTAAAAATAATATTTAAAATTTTAGTGCAATAAAACAATAGTAAAAAGACAGCCAACGGTTTTTTTTATAATTTTAAAATTACTTTAGTTTATTATTAAATTATTTTATGGAATTTAAATTTAAATGAATAAAAAAGATTAAATAAAAATAAATAATATGAAATATTTTAAAACAAAGTTTAAAATATTAAAATATCACATATTACTAATTGAAGTTAATATTTTACCAATCAACAAATAATATATTTTAACATTTACTTGAAGAGAAGTAATAACATTTTTATATAAATTTATATTTAATTTTAATTTCAAAATTATATTTAATTAAAATAAGTTTATTTTAATTTTATAATTATATGTAAAATTATTTTAAAATTATCATATTATCTAATCTATCGTTATTTAATTATAAAAATATATAACTTGACACTTTTTATATTGTTCTAAACAGGCAAATATCTAAATGTGGCAGTACCCTTGTAGCAATATCCATCCATGAATGGTGCTATCAAATGCTTTCATATCCTCTATAGCAGTATCAGAAATTAAAATTTCGAAATATATATTATTTTAAAAAATCTTTTTACTAAAATATATTAACTTAAATATATTTTATACTTAATATTTTGATTTTTTACATAAATGAAAATAATTATGAATTGCTATTCACTGGTGGGTCACATGACAAATTAAAAAATATTTTCCATTAACAAAAACGCAAGTTCGGTACTTTTAACATTGATATAAAAATAATTATTTCTACTTTATTACTTTGTGATTGATTTCCAAAGTTTTCAATGCAAATTTGGTCAATTGGCTGGATCGTCAAAATCAAATTGATTTTTTTCCACTGCTGCTTCTTCATTGTTTTCTGTACTTGAAGATGTATTTGAATCGGAAACCTTGTGGCCCTTTGGAGCAGTGACTTCTGTAGCAGGGTGCGGATGTCACATCGGATGGTCGTGCTGGAGAGGGTCATTATATATCTACTTACCAAAAAGTATGACATATCATTTTTGAAGCCTTACTAATCCTCAATTTTAAATTTTATTTTTATTATAACTTTAGTTTACAGATAGATATTTTTATTGTTGATCGTTGATGCATTTTAATCATTTAAAAATGCAGTGCGAAAAATTGTGTTAAATAGAAAACTTTGATATATATTTGAAAGCTAAATAAAAAATTAAATCGTAAATTTTCAATTGTTTAATTTTTATTAAAGATTTTTCTAAAATATTAATGTCTTTTTATTTGTAATTATTTTATTTTTGTCAATTTTTCTATAGAATTTATTTGCTTGAATGAAATTAATATTGAAATTATTTACTAAAAAGCTTTTAAAATTTATTAAATTATCTAGTAAATTATTTTAGCGATTATTCAAATTGAATGAAGCGAAAAATACAAATTAAAAATGTAGTGCTTATATAAAACGCAGTGCATTTTTTTAAAATTTATGAAAAATTAAATAAAATAATTTTAATTGGAAAATTATTATTTTAAAAATTATATTTAAAAATATATAAAAAATTTCAAATATTTTGATATCCGTGCGAACTCTAAATGTACCAACGGTATATTACTGTTAAAAAATATCATCAAAGTGATAATTACTATAAAATTCAAAAAGATTTTTAAGTTTTTTTTCATAATTATTTATAAATGCATTCAAAATTTTGGGAATTTTGTTAGAAAAATAAATTTTTATAATTTCCATTCTTCCTTCTCATATCATGACCAAAATTGTGGTTATGTAACATTCTGTAATTTTTATTATCAACATCAAATTTAATGACTTATATAAATTGAAGGGGCTCCCAAATGTTCGAGGACCGAAATCGACTTTTAATATGGAAATTCTTTGTGTCCCACTTAAATCGTATTTAGGCGAAAAAGTACTGAGTAATAAATAAAATACATGTAATACATATAATTATGCTCTCGACAGCTATTTTATACCAAACATAAATTAAAACAAAAATCCTATTTTCATTCTCAAGAAGCCGCAAATAACTAAATGTAACTAAATGTTATTTCTTTATTTATACTTTTAGGAAGAATTAACAGATTTCTCTTTCTTTGCTTGCGCTGCTTATATTTACTTGTGGATTATGTATTTTAGGTTTTATTGCTCAATAATATTGCAAATGGATGTCATTAGTATCCATGTCAAATCATTTACGGTTTTCAGCATTTTTACAGTTTTTTTTATTATTTCATCTTACACGGTTTTGGGATAATACGGAATTTATATCCAAATAATGTTTTGAGGAACTTAGCTACCGTATAAATAAAGGTTTGGATGGACATCAAAAGTATTTAAATTACAAATTTACATTGAAACCTTTGGAAATCAATCACAAAGTAATAAAGTAGAAATAATTATTTTCATTTATGTAAAAAATAAAAATATTAAGTATAAAATATATTTTAGTAAAAAGATTTTTTAAAAAAATTTATATTTCGAAATTTTAATTTCTGATACTGCTATAGAGGATATGAAAGCATTTGATAGCACCATTCATGGATGGATATTGCTACAAGGGTACTGCCACATTTAGATGTATGCCTGTTTAGAACACTATAAAAAATGTCTAGTTATATATTTTTATAATTAAATAACGGTAGATTCGATAATATGATAATTTTAAAATAATTTTACATATAATTTTAAAATTAAAATAAACTTATTTTAATTAAATATAATTTTGAAATTAAAATTAAATATAAATTTATATAAAATTGTTATTACTTTTCTTCAAGTAAATGTTAAAATATATTATTTGTTGATTGGAAAAATATTAACTTCAATTAGTAAAATGTGATATTTTAATATTTTAAAATTTTAAACTTTGTTTTAAAATATTTCATATTATTTATTTTTATTTAATCTTTTTTATTCATTTAAATTTAAATTCCGCTAAAATGATTTAATAATAAACTAAAGTGATTTTAAAATTAAAAAGAAACCGTTGGTTGTTTTTTTACCATTGTTTTAATGGACTAAAATTTAAATATTATTTTTAATTTTATTTATTTTAAATTGTTTAAATATTATTATATTAATAAAATATTTTAATATATAATGGGAAAAAATAAAGGTAAATAAAATAATTATATTTTTATCATTTTTATTTAATTATAAATCTTAGGAAAAGGAGGAAAAGGTCATCGTCAAAAGAAACGAGAAGACGACAATAAACAAATAATTTACAAAGACCCAGGACAAGAATATGCAAGAGTAGAAAAGGTGTTAGGAAATTGTAGAATCTCTGCCGATTGTTTTGATGGTGTTAAAAGACTTGCCCAAATTAGAGGGAAAATGAAGAAGAAAATATGGATTTCCGTGGGTGACATCATCATAGTCAGCCTAAGAGATTTTCAAGATGATAAAGCGGACGTCATTCATAAATACAATTTTACAGAAGCGAAACTGTTGAAATCAAAAGGTATTATACCTAACTCAGTGGATATTAAAGAGAATGATGATATTGAATTTGATTTAACACTTGCTGATAACAACGAAGATGTTGACAATTCATCCATGATGCCAAATTCAGATTCCGACTCTGAGGCGGAATCATATAATCAAGTTAACTCGAATCATACTCTTAAAAAGTTGCAACATATATCCGAATCTTCAGCTGAAGGTAATAGTGAAGAGGAATCAAACGATGAAAATTGCTTCCTTTCTGCTCCCGTTCATAATAATGATAAATGGGATAAAAAGAAAAAGGGAGCTGCAAACCGAAAGAAAGATTCTAAATTTATAGATAAAATCTAATTTGTTTTTGTGAAATAATATAGTTTAAAAAATTTTATATATATTTTTTATTTTTTAAATTTATTTTGAAATATTTATGAATTTAATAATTATATTTTGCAATGATGAATTAAATACAAAATTTAGTAATTTAACTTAAATAAATGATTTTTATAATTGTTAATAAATTTCTCCATAGGTCTTGGTATCATATCAATGGAGGCGCGAAATAATAATATAGAAAAGTATTTATAATTTGTGAAGTTGTATATATGTAAGGAACAAGGTTTGTTGTACTTGACCTCATTGTACGTAGTTTGAACAAATATTAAAAGTATATTATTGAAATATTGAAAGGTTATATTTGAGAAAAAAATCTACAAAAAAAGATTATTCTGCAGAAAAAAACTCTTACTAATAAATTAAATTTTTAAATTAAAACTTTTATAAATAATTTAGATACTACTAATAGTAAGTAGTATAAATATTTAAAATCTTTTTTTGTTAATCCTGAGATTCCTTTTTTGGTTTTATAGGTAAAATTATTTCATAATTACATCAACAACATTAGAAAATTAGTGTTATCGTCCCTCTCCATATTTCTCTCCAGCTTCTGGCCTAAAAATTAAAAAACTCATATCTGACACAATAATAACAAAATCCGTAAAAATTAAAAGATTTGTAATCATTTTTATTTAGATTTAATGATATTATTAATTCGCTTTTATCTGAATGTGTTTTGACGTTTCTGAGAAGTTGATAAAAAATTACGTGTGAAAATTAAATCCCCTCAACCACATGGTGAAAGATAGGGATAACCACCTACTTGGCTTCTAGGGCTCCAAGCGTGAAATCAAATGATGTCTTTCTCTTAGTCTAAAAATAAAATATATCAAAAATATTTAATTCAATACTAAATACACCAGTAATTTACAGAATAGCACGCATGCCTTAAAAATATAATCCTAATAATAATTAGGAATTATTAGAAAGGATAAGCTACATCATGTTGTAAATCTCGTTACGGGAATAATTCCATAAATTGTGAAATAATGTTAGCAAAAAATAACAAAATATAAATAAAATAAATTATCAAATGGCCTGCACGAAAAAAACGACACATCTAAGCTAGCCTATCTTTAACATTGCTGATTGGACTGGTCCATTAGTGTGCCTTCGTAGTTGTGTATTTTGAAAAATGTTAGTCCACAAAATAGGCTCCTGTCATTTTTTCAATTAGCAACAGAATTTTAAGAGCATTACTACATATTATAATAGCTGGAGATGAATAAATAGTTAACAATCTCAACATGAATATTATAATTATTGTAGTAGGCTGATTTGAATTCGGGTTTTAGGGGCACCAGATATATGAACCGCACAGGGCGCAATAATGCCTTGTTACGACCCTGGATTTCAGTCATTTTTCAACATTTTCAGAAGATTATTAATATTATTTGTGGAAATGTTTCAATTTAAAGTACGTTATGGCAATTATTTATTTAATAAACAAATTAATCTCCATAAATATGTAATTTTTTAAACATTTAAATGTAATTGTTGAAGCACTACAAATATTCTTTGATAAAAAATTGAAATTGTTTAACTATTTTTAGTCACGTTGAAGTTAATAAGAATTTCAGTAGATATTTATGTTTGTAAGTACCTAAAATTTATTGATGTTATGTTTTTATTCCAGGAGTAGCTATGATGTCTTGCGCCGTGGGCGAACTATAAAATTGCCGCCGTGGCCTCTTCCGGCTTAATAAGGAAAAACAATTTTAATTTTAGTGGAACATTTTATTTAAAGAAGCTAAGTTATAGAAATTATAGTACATTGCCCAATTATTTACTGTCGAATCGGTTTAAATATTCTGGAAACGATTTATTTTTCTTGACTTCGCGATCGCAAACTGGTCAATCATGTAATCAAAATCTGTTTTTCCATTGTTTCCCTTTTAACGCTAAGAAGAGCCAGATCGCTGAGACTATCCTGCCCCATTGAAGCACGCAAATACAACAATTGCAACTGCTATTGTTAATAAAATTTGCAGTGAAATTCGGGAATATGTCGTTTCACTAAAATACAATAAACCCAAGAACATCGAAAGGAGTTTCCGGTTGACTTTCTTTCCGGTTATTGAGCAACATTCTTCAATTTCCAATTTCGTTGAAATGTTCGTGGCCATTGATGTCCGTGTCGTAGAAGTTTTCAAAATCTGCGCATTTTAGACGAATTGCATCGAAATCTTTTAACGTCCAGCAGAAATCCAAATTTTGTGTTTCAAGTGTCATAGTTGAGTTCTCCGAAAGTTTTTCTAGCAGTTCCACTAGTTCATTCAGAATGACTCTTTTGATCTTTTTTGTGAAGTTTTATGTCAACCGTATTTCATTTGTGTTTAAAGATTTAACTCCATTAAGCAGATATGTTCTCCATTTTGTTATTTGGTAATAAAGGAATATATTATTCGGATATATTTGTGATCACCAAAGGTTTACTGCACTATTGACACGATAAAATAGGCCCAAAGTTAAGGGAAGCCGTCGAAAATTATGAATTAAATATTTCAAGTAGACTTTAATTTTTTCAAGTCTGGATCTCTTTTGAAATTATTTTTGATTATCCAAAAGTCATCTTGGTCTAAACAGGGCTAAAAGAATGTTTTATTATTAAAATAAAAATTGGGTATAAGAAACAATTTTATAAAAACAGTGGATTGTTTCATTATAATTATATTTACCGTATTTTCCCGCCGTACTCAGATAACTCACACCCTCTTATACCCCGCGGGTTTTTCAGTTCAGTGTAAAAATTAACCAATACGTGTAAAAAGGTTTGATATAACCCGCACCAATACACACCATATCCACTCCCCCTGTGGGGTAATGTAATATTCAGTATAACCCGCGGATTATATGCGGGAAAATACTGTATTATCTATGTATTATATTTATTTTTATTATATTTATTAAAAATGTTAAGAAAATAAGATAACATGTTTTACTATGGAGGCGAAAACAGAATTTTCAGCCATGTTTTAATCTTACTAAAATATATAGTAGCTCTAGCCATGGATGGCAACCCCAGCCCCACTGAGAAACAAGTATAGATTACAGGTGACCGACATGGCAACCAATGTGTTACAAAGTTATAAACTCTTGTTTTCGTAACCTTTTATAGACTAAACATGATTGGCACTACCAATTCCAAAATTAAAATGGTTCTTTCTGTTATCAAAGTTGGGTTGGACGAATGACATCCGAATGTCTTGAGTAAATTTAAAAGCAGAAAACTCTTATTTAGTAAAAATTAAAATGAAGATTATTTACTACGAACAACTGAAATTCTTAAATTGATATTCCTAATTATTTCACTTAATTCAAGGTAGTAATGATAATGGGGAGGGGGAACTACTGACAAACGATGCAACATCTGCTCTAATATTGCCTTGCAGTCTGATTATTCTATTATCTTTTCCTCCTAATATATAATTGCAATTCAAAACATCAAATAATTGTCTAATTCTGTTATTATATGCTTAAATTAACATCTTTCAAAAGACCTACTACACGCCGATTTATGCTCCATAGATATCCGACAGTACTCGTTGATTAGAAGGAAATATTTTTCATTCTCTAGGAGCAGAAAGGAAAAGAAAATTAAGTTGAAACAGTTATTCAAATGTAAAACGTTCATTTTATGTTATTGCCATTAAGATAAGTTAGTAGGCAAGTCTGTTCATAGTCCTAGCTAAAGATTAGCGCATGCCCGATATTATATTTTGACGAGTTTTATTACAACGATCTAATTACATGGGTTGGTGGGTCCTAGCGTTGACAAACAAGTAAAACATCCCAAAATCCGGTTCATATAATGGCTGATATATAAATTGCTAGGAAATATATAAAAAAGCATAAAATGGTCAGCTATCGATAAAATCGAGTCAACTTTAGGTAAGAAAGGTATAATTAGTAATATACTTAAGTATAATTGGTAAAGTCTTAGTCAATAAAGTTAAACGCTAACTAAAAAGGATAAATTATTATAACTCATTTAGAAAGACAAGAAATGTGATGTTATTTAACCCTTTAACTATAGCATTTAAAAACACATTTTAATTTCTCAAACGCAAAAAAATAACAGACTCAAAAATTGTAAACATAATAAAAAAATCATACTCAGAATAAAAGAATAATATAGTGTTTAAAAATTGAAAAGTAATTAAAATTATTGACAATTTTCAGTAAATCATATTTTAAATATAAAGGAAAAATTGTATCATTAAAACACACCATGATTATATAATTATAATTATTTTTTATAATTATTTTCATATTTTATAATATTTTTCCTTACTAAAATACACTGAATATCATATGATGTACAGAGTAGTCCGGGGGTTAGACATTTCATTTATTTTCATTACAACTATTTAACATAAAATTTCACCACTGCTTTCTCCAAGTGTAATGCTAGCATGAGTTATATTGTAATTACTCCGAAGATAGAAAGCAAAATGAATAAACAATGAATAAATAAATAAATGAATAAATAATTAGAAAAATTATTATACTCATATATTTATTAGTAATTATATTTCATAATTATATATTATTATAATTACATCCAACTCATATTTTACACAAATTTGAAGGTAAATGGTTTAAATGAGTCTTCTTTTTTGAACGATTTTTTGATCTAACACCATTTTAAAGTCATTACCTCATAATTTTGTACGCGGTATAAATTGCAGTTTTAGATACCAATGTATCAAAATAATTCCCATTTTTACCACATTGCTACAATGCATGTAGTTACTGTGGAATCTCTTCGATAACTCTTAACTCCTCATTGTAAGACCTTTCGGAAAGTAATTCGGTAGTTCAAAACAATATTACGGGTCGAAAGTTTACATTAAAGTGCTTGCGCTTAATATCAACTATTGATGAATAATTATGTAACTAAATATTATTTCTTTACTTTTATTTTTAATTTTGGATAGATTTTTGATAGATTTATTTTTTATGCTTGTGTTACTTTCTTTTACCTATGAATTACGTATTTAAAGTTTTATTGCTCATTAAAATTGCAAATGTATATAACATTGTTTCCCAAACGGTGTGTCGCAAGATTAAAATGAAAATCGAACTCCTGCCCTTCAAGAGCTTTCAAAATACTAAGATACATTTTATTTTTGCTGCAACTTATTGTTCGCATTTTCATCTTTAAATGAAAATTTTTTGAATACCCCTTGTATTTTATTTCAATGTTTTTCTCTTCAATGATGGTTAAAAATCTGAATTGAAAATTTATTTCTTCATCTATATGGATAGAATAAAATTTAAACTTTAGAAAGCTAGTAACCACATAATTTTTTGTCTAGGGGTGCCATGAACAAAATCTATTTTTTGGTGTGTCGTGGGCTAGAAAAGATTGGGAATCACTGCTATATAACATTCATATGCATATCAGATCTTGTATAGTTTTCAGCATTTTCCACGGATTTTAAATTAAATAAAGTGATCTTATATCATCTTACACGGTTTTCAAATAACATGGAATGTATACTATATCTTTGTTTTATACGTTTTTTACACAAACCTATGGGAACGTATTTACCTTGAAAAAGAGGAATTGGGTTTATATTTTTAATCCTAATTAAATTATTTAAACACTTTCAAAAGTCACAAAGATAATACATTTTGTATGCTAAATTTCGGGTTAAATGATTTGATCATCAATGCCTCATATGCAATACCTTCTCAATAGTTTTTGAAACCTTGAAATAATACTTAAAGATTTGAAATGTTGTATTACATGTTTTATTATGTTTAAATATTTACTATGTTCAGTCAATCGAGCGTGATGTATGTGACATTTCACCCATTACAGTTAAAACGATACACGAGATCAAAACATTGACATATGGAATATGTCATAAACTTTGAAGAATTTTAACATTGACACTAAAATTAAAATATTTAATAAATAGACTTTCCGAAATTTCTAAAATCCTCAGAAAACGATAAAACTAAACCATCAGCATAGAACTTACTCACTTTGTTTTATCAAATCTATCATTATTGCTCTTATTGCAATTCAAATGAACAGCGTCAATCATGCCCATTTCAATACTTTCCATATTAACCCTTTGGATACCGGCGTGACCTGTGGACCCAGAGCGATTTTCTCCGAAAGTATAAGGCACAGATCAAAGGGTTTTACATCATTATTTATAACTTATAATAACGAACATTTTGAGATATAAAATAAATTTTTATCATATTCTGATCGTCAGAGTTACAAGGTTAAAAATAGACCATTTTCAAAGTGAAATAAAACATTGAAGTTGAAGGAAAAAATTCATGAAACATAAATTGTTTGATAGAACAACTATCGATCATATATGTGTGGAAAAACTGAGTATTTTTTAAAATAATAAAACCTACTTTTGAACAATTTTGAATTTTTTTCTTATAAATTTCAATAATTTAGAAGTCTCTGAACTAAATTTGCAAACATCCAGTGTATTGCATATTTTAAGATGAAAAATACAAAATTTAGCTTTTAGAACTTTTCTAGAAAATTTTAGAATGTTTTAAAAGAAAAAAATTGATATAAATAGCCATCAATAAATCATTTTATAAATGTGAACAATGTGATGTTGGCTTGTGCATTCCCACTTGTTTCAAATCTTATCACACAAATCTTACTTACTAATATTATATCAATCATATTCAACCTAAATATTCAACTATTTTAGAATTTTTTCAAAAAAAATAATTTTTCAAATTTTTTAAACGTGTAAAATGATTATAATGAAGTAATCTTCCAAATAAATTTACTTTGGTGGGAAAAAAATTGGGACTCAAAGGTTTAATCAAAGCAAAACTCCAAGGAAGTTGATTATACAAATACATTTTTATGGTGTTTATTGATTTGTATTTTTTAAAAAATTGACTATGAATCAGTAAAGATATCGATGATTTTTTGTTACTCGCGAATTTTCGGCACTGCCTTTTTCAAGTGATTTTTTAATTAATTTTGTTAGAAATTATGTATTTTATTGGATTTTGCACATATTATTATACAATTAATAGTGAGAATAGGAGTATAATCGATTATATTGAATTGGTTTAGGGCCTGATTATAACAGACGAGCTGTCAAAATATATTACAAAAATATTTTTTTAAGAGGTTTAAATTTAAATTAAATTAAAATAACTTTATTTATTAATTAACAATTAAACATTGGTTTGAATCATCGCACTAACACCAAACGCTTGTACTTCGGGACGAAGGAACCTGGCAACATTGTCTTCCATAAGCGGATACAATTTCTCAGTCTTTTTCGTACCATCGTTATTATATTTCTCACACCATACAAACATCGGCGCATAGTAAGGTATGCTAGGAACTATCCATTTAGTAGTTGGTTGCCATGGTCTCAGATTAGCTTGATCTTGTTGTACTAGTCTTCGTGTACTCGTAGTTGGCAAGTTACCAAATAATTCAATCGTGTAACTCACCTTCCACTGAAAGATACATGTTAAGTTTATCCTATTTCGATTAGGACCCATCATAGTGTTTAATTTAACAAATAGCATTGGCATAGCATTATGTTCACTACATTCTTCTAGATTAGCTAAACCTTTATATTGATCCCACATTTCGTTAGTTTCATCCCATTTCTTTTCGATTAATTCGGTTCTACCATCTTTAACCTTCTCGTGAATACTCTTTGTACATATCTCGTAGCTATATCGACGCTTCTTAGTTTCCTCACTCTTATGTTGAAAGCCATATATTTGCATTTTGCTAGGATACGGACATTTTCTTTTATCAGCTGTAAAGCAATTTCTACCAATTGAATATTTGATAGAACGGTTTTATCTTCCTGCATCCAAAGAAGTCAAATCGGTACCAGGGTATATGAGCACTGTCCATTATTAACTTAATGTTTTGATTTTGATCCTGCCATTCTCGTATATATCTAGGAGCATTCTTGCGACTTGCCTCGTAATCATAACTATAACTACTATCGGTATTGCAATTGATAATCTCTACTTCCGCGCATTAAAGGTTTAAATTAAGAGGTTTAATTAATTTAAATGAAAAATTAACATTTTTTTTTAATAGTTTAATAACAAAAAAGGTATATTTTAAAATGAAGTGAATACCGAAATCCGTTTATGATTTGAGTTTGGAAAGAAAATTGTTATATTTTAATTTATAGTGTTTTTAGTGAATTTCAATAACCAAGGTGCAAAATATTTCAGTTTAGGTCCCACAAGATTCTTTGTAAGAAAAGGTTGAAAGTGAGTTCATCAATTGCCACTAGGTGAATTCTGAGGTAAGATAGATAGTTCCGAAAGTCCTGGGTCAAAATTGCATAAATGATGTAGTCTCTCTAAAACAAGCTTAAAATATTCAAATGTCGATATAAAGGGGACTGTTTTGAAACGAAATAAATTTGATTGTTTCACATTCACTTTCTGATGGGGGTTTTGATGTTTCAGGTGTTTCGACAATCTGTGTTGGGATTTTTTCGTATGAACAGCTTTGATGATCATTTATCACAGGATTTTACACGTTATTTCTCGCTTGCAGTAGTAATAAAAATCTCAATTTATTAATAACATAATTAAATTCAGGGTGACTTGAGGAATGAAAATCTTCTATATTAACTCTATTAAATCTTGGTGATTTCAACAAATTCGTTCCGGAAAAGGTACTCAAAAGAAGAATAGAATAAATACATATTATCAAATCTATTTGGTGATGAAAGGCTAAACTTTTCTATTCATTTTCTATTTATTTTGTAGCTAGCCAATATTTATATTTTTTGTTTTAATATTTATTGATAAACTGATTATGTTTGGTGATTAAGGGTAGCTGGAATAAATAACACTTGAAATAAAATATGACCATGATACAAAGTAATAATAATAATAATAATAATAATATTAATATATAAATAATAATAATAATAATAATAATAATAATAATAATAATAATAATAATAATAATAATAATAATAATAATAATAATAATAATAATAATAATAATAATAATAATAATAATAATAATAATAATAATAATAATAATAATAATAATAATAATAATAATAATAATAATAATACTAAGGGCTGCATGAATAAAACAGGTTCATGTTAAATGGTTAAATTATTAAGTTAAATAATTTTATTTTTAAAATTTGTAAAATTAAATATTATTTGTTAAAATTAAAATTTTAAATAAAATATTTTGAAAAATTTTAAATATATTACTTGAATATAGTCTAAATTGAAAAATAGTTAATTATTTAAATTAAATTAAAAATTTTTATAATTAATAAAAAATTTGTAAATTTATAATATCTATAGTTACTTTTATTCTATCTGACAATGACAGAAAAACTGTCGTAATATATCGTGAAACGCATGTCTGAGTGGTGCAAATTAATAATACCAACCATTGTCGTGTTTATTTAATTATTTATATAATAATAAAGTGTAATTAAATACTAAGATTTAGAAAATTATAATTATAAAATTTAGATTTAAATGTCATTTTAGTCACCTGTATGTTTGATAATTTTACGTTTCTGTTCCATTTCTGTCTTTGAACAATTAATTCAACCTTTCTTAAAGATTTCCAATTCTCCAGTAAATTAATTGAAAATATTTAATTTTGTTTGATTATTAATGCGATCCCTTTAAATTGAAAAATCTTTTCCGTCAAAAGGTAAAGCGAATAGGCAACTCGTTATGTTAGACATGGTAACTTAAGGCGTCATATTGGTAGTCTCCATGAATTGGTAGCTTTGGGGCGTCATTGGCCATACAAGAGCGCAATTTTAGAGTTGCAATATTAGTTCGAGTATTCTAACAGAATACCGTAAATAAATATGTTAAAGATTTTACTTACTCCTTTCAAACGGACGCAGTAGCTTCTAAATAAATTTACTTTATCCAAGTACAATGAAACCTCCGAACGATTTAGAAACCAAAATACTCCAAGATGCTTTCGGATAAAAAATTACATTTGGTAAGAGAATATTAAAAATATGTCTGCATTCATTCAAGACTTTCATTTGATTGATTTAATTAACAGTTAATTTTCTTATTGTCATTTTCGCTAAAACTCTACAGTAGTGGTTACCAAATAATAACAGTAGAAAATTATTGCAACCAAATTTCCCTCTAGGCTAAAAAACATAAATTTTTATATCAATAAAAATTATTAAAAGAAATTATTATTAAAAAAACATTAAAATATTCAAATAATCTTCAGAAAGGTTTATGACAGAAGTGGGGAACTTGTGGCCTTTTGAAATATTCTTTGAGGCCTTTTCACATAGTCTGTATTTTATTACAAATTACAATTGAAATTCTTTTTGTGAAAATTTTTTAAATAATTATTAATACTAATAATATTTTTCAAATATTTTTTCGGTTACTTTTCTATAAGAAAAACATAGTAAGCCTTGTTTTGCGGGAAATCACAGTTGCAGAGTAACTGCAAATGATTTAGTTTAATTTCGTAATCGGTTGGAGTTATTATTATTTATAATTTAAAATTTTGCATTTACCGTGTATTTAACCATCAAGTAAGTAATTGATTTGTGATAATTATATCTAATTATAATTCTTTTTATTAACAACATATGTATGAATATGTCAAAAAAAACTTAAAATAATACTGAATGAGGAAAACAGATCCTTTAAAGAAGAATGGGAAATCCAATATTATCTTATTTCTATAAAACATAAAATGTTTTGTTTACTATGCAATTCTGTACTAAGAACATTAAAAAAATACAATGCAAATCAGCATTATTTATCTCACAAATATGTCCAACTAGAAGGAGATGCTCAAAAATATGCACTTCAAAAAAATGAAAAAAGAAAGACAGGATCAAACACAAGCCTTCGGTGCGGTCAATTAACAAGGAACCGCTGCAACTGATGTTACGTTCAAAATAGCATATATATTTGGAAAAAAAGGAAAACCATTTAGTGATATGGAAATGATAAAGGAGTGCATTGTTGAAGCAGTAGGATGCTTAGATCCTGAGAAAGTTGATAAATATAAACAACTAGCTCTTTCAAGACGGACCATAACTGACCGACAACACGAATTAGCTTATAATGTGACAGAACAGCTTCGCACAATAATTGAAAAGAAGAAGGTGTATTTTCAATAGCACTGGATGAATCCACTGATAAAACTTACTCAGCTCAAATATTATATTTTATTCGTGCTATAACTGAAGATTTTCAGTGTTATGAGGAACTACTGGCTTTGAGGACACTTACCGGAAGAACTTGTGAAATTGATATCCATGATAATTTTAAAGAAAAATGTCGTGAAGCATGGACTAAATCTTGATAATCTGGGTGTATGCACTGATGGTGCATCTTCCATGAAAGGGAAGAGAGAAGGTTTTGTTTCATTATTAAAAAAGGGCAATGCAAATTTAAAACCATTAATCTCATTTCATTGCATATTGCACCAACTAAATCTTTGTGCTAAATCCACTTCTTTAAGCAATACTCTAGAAAAAATTATTGTAATTGTCAATTTCATCAGAGCAAATGCAACACGACATCGCCAATTTCGAAACCTTCTTATGTCCGATGATGAAACGTACAGTGTAGATTTGCCATATCATTGCAAAGTTGGATGGTTATCAAGAGGACATGTTTTAGTGAAAGTGTTATCATTGCGAGAACAAATTATAAGATTTTATGAAGGAACAAAAACAACAATGCGAATTACTAGATGAAAGTTTTTGCAGAAATACTGCATTTTTGTAAAACAAAACATATTTATGATATATGGCAAAAACTTCAGTCTTTTCGAAAAAAGTTATTATTTTTCAAAACTATTTTCTCTCGATCGGAAATTTCTGAAGAGCATTTTCCGCAATTAGCAAAAGTATTAAATGAGCAGAAATCTGGAAGTGCAACATTTAAAGATTATATTGCTGTTTTGGACTCATTAATTGAAGAATATACTGAACGGTTTTCTGACTTTGAAGAACGTAGTATCACAATGAAATTAGCATTTGAACAACATCTAGTTGATATCGCAAAGGCGCCTAGCGAACTACAGATGGAATTGTTTGAGTTATGTGAAGATAATATTATAAAATTCCCTTTTTGATGCAAAGAAAAATCCTATTGAAATATGGAAAAATGCAACTGAATACCCATGTTTACGTCAACATGCTCGTCGACTGCTTCATTCTTTGGAACTACTTACTGGTGCGAATCAACTTTTTCATATCTAACACAAATTAAGACCGATTTAAAGACACAGATAATTGATGTTCATTTGGAAGACTAACTCAAATTACGTGTTACTAAGCTCGAACCTAATATCAATTACTTTCCAATAAAAAACAGGCACAAAAGTCGCATTAAATTGATTATCTTGGTCTTAGTTTATTTTATTTTAATATCATATCATTTTTTAAAAGTGGTAATATCATAATTTTATTTTATATTGCGGAGTATACATGTTTTTTTTAACTGAATAATGAGTGAATTATAATAAAATTGCATTTAAAAAAAATTATTTTTATATTTTGTACTAGTACTAGAACAAGCTGGTAATATATTTCACGGAAAAGAATTAGCTTATATGTATGCGGCCTGCTTACTATTTTCGAAATTTAAATCGGCCTTTCATGGTGAAAAGGTTCCTCATCCCTGGTTTATGGAAAGGTTTCGAAAATTTCATCAATTACCAGAAGACTTCTCTGGTTCCTTAACGAATGTGTTTTGGTTCCTAAGTTTTATTCGACATAAAATACTTAACTATTCCCATATTTAAAACTGATTCAAATGCCAAAATCTTTTCATCAAATCAAACGTGCCAGGAATTTTCTACACTTTTTAACAATAATACAAAAGTTAGTTATCGTAAAATCTCATAGAAAAAGATGCAAATAAAATTTTCCACCATCAGAAAAATTTACTGAATTAAATATCCCACATTTCCCATAGAAATTCTTGAGTAGGAAAAATATTTCGATTTTGAAAGAGAGATAATTTCCCTCAATTCCCATTGGTCGTTGACTGAAGTTATAAGCGAAAAACTCACCAATTAAATCCGAAAGAAAAATCGCAGACAATCAGTTTTTTTCTATTTACTATTTTAGCCATTTTTATTTTTAAGATCTCTCAAAAAACAATTAAAGGATTTACAGGTAAATTTGTTTCATTATATTTCTAATATTTTTATCGATTTCCTCAAAGGGATTTTTTGTTTATTTAAATTAAATTTCGGTTACCCTTTATGTCTATCAATGAAACTAGATTTTTATTATATTTTATTTTTTTTGTTTAAATAGATAATTTTATTAAAATTAGTTAAACAAATTTTTAAAGTTTTACTTGTTTAATTTATACACAATTTTATATCCAAGTCCGTTATTCATAACTTTGGTAATTTGAATACTGAATTTGTTATGTAGGGGGAAAAGGAGAAAAACCCTCAACCCCACGAGTATATAGAATGATTGTTGATAGGGACAATACAGCCGTACATTCTCAAGCAAATGCAAACCACTAATGTAGATGGAAAAGAGAGATGTATTCTAACTAGTAGCTACTACACAAGACTTCTCCGTATATTCTGTTTATTCTGTGCAGTATTACTTTGAGAAAACTAACACCTGTTTTGCTTTGTCAGTCGTCGTTAGTCGAATATTCATTTATTATCAAGGAACAATTCCAGTGTCTGTGAGGGGTAAATGGAATATATAACTAGTTAGAAATAATAGATTATTTAAATTTTATACATCGGATATTGATTTTAATTGCGTGCTTATTCATTCGATCAATGTTTTATATTTTTTGTCCACATTTTCAGAAAAATTTAAAAAAAAAAGAAATATTTTTTGTTTTAGTAAATGTATTTATCAAATACAAAATGAAAATGGCTACAAAAGTCGTCACGCTATTCTAAAATGTAGAATTTAAACAAAATGTCTTTATTAATTTTTATATTTGATTTCAATAAAACAAATATATGATTTATTTTTAAATTTTAAAATTAAAATTTTTGATATTTTATTTTTCTTTCTTTTTTTGTTGATTAATTATTTTTAATTTCTTAAAGCCATTTAATTTTTTTTTTCATTTTGTTTTTTTAAATGTTTTTTGTCTGATTAACAAATGTCACCAATATATGGCACGAAAAAACTAATTAAGTCAATAGTAATTTGTTAAAAATATATAATTGATTAATATTTTATAATTAAAACAAAATAGAAAAAATATCCGAATTCTATCTTTTCGTTGTTACATTATTTTTCTGTTAAAATTTATTTTTACTTAAACGATTCATATTTATAACTTGTACCATATACATTTGATGATTTGACTAGGGTTAAAATATTCCACCAAATCAAAAGACAAATAATTTTAAAAAATATGAGAATATTTAAAATTTAAAAGTTTGGCAGATGACAAATAAATTAAAAAATTTGTTGAGGATACATAAATTATAAAATAAAAATAACTATTAAAGGCGTTAAATGGTTGGGCGAAATGCTGGTAAATGAATAGGACATTCTTTTGGAACTCAGTGAAATAGGAGGGGAAGATAGATATTGAAAAATAAAAATTACACAGAAGAAAATCAATAAAAGTAGACAATTAAATAAAAGAAGGTCATTCTTAATTAATAAGACAAGGACCAAAGAAGCAAAACAGAAACAAAAACAAAATTTAAATTATCTTGTTTTGTCGATGACTTACTCGAAATAGAGAAGAAAAGAGAAATGGGAAGTCCGGGGGATGGGATTATCAAATATATATATATATATATATATATATATATATATATATATATATATATATATATATATATATATATATATATATATATATATATATATATATATATATATATATATATATATATATATATATATATATATATATATATATATATATATATATATATATATCAGAGTTTACGAAAGGCCAATGGAACAGGTGTAAAAAGGAATGAATTATCAATATGTACCATCAGATGGACAGGTATGAAAACTGAACACAAATTAACAGAAAAGAAGAAAATTTTGGGATGAGAGTAAATTTGTAAGAAAGCAATTTGTGAGAAATTTGAATTTACGAGGTGAGTAAAATAAATTGTTGAGAATCAGAAAACATTTTAAAGAAACTTGCGTATTCAATTAGTAAATCAGAGGTGGTTGAGAAACTCAAATTTTGCGAATCGCCAGTTACCGGCAGTAGTCAAGTGGTTGTGTTCTTAGAGTATTGCCATTGTTGTGCTATTCTTCCCGAATGGTTGTAATAAGCATTTGAAACATTTGAGTTGTGTTGAAAATTGTTATTGTTGAATTCATTGTAATCAATTGTGATAATCAATAAAGTTTTACGTCGATGTTATTTATAATTGTTGTTATTAAATAACATGCTCGAAGCCAGAAAAGTTATTGGTAGCTTTATAATAACCGACCAACTACAATATACCGACACACTGTTTTATTTTTTTTGGTTTTTGATTTGATGGCTTTATCCCTCGTACCTAGCTCAATGCGAAAGTGGTTGATGGGTAATGAAAGTGAATTTATCCAAAAATAACTAAATTATAAAAAGCACCACTATATTTCGACAGTTTTCCTGGAATCACGTGTATACCTGTGTTGATTTTTACCGTGGTATGTTGTTGTTTTATCACTATTTGATTTGAACCAATAGAGCCAATAAAATAATTATTAAAGTGAGCAAAATGAGTTGTGGAGATTTTAGAATAAAGGATATGCTGCTCCAGAATTCTAAGGAACATGATCATGGATAAGAAATAGTAAAATGAAAAGGAAATGGCAAAAACTCGATAAAACCAAAAAAAATTGAAAAGAGAAAGCAAAAACAAACAATAAATTGGAAAATGAAATTGCCTTATTTCGACAGCTTAACCGAGATAACAAATAGATCACATTGGAGGTCGAAAAAAGAAAAAAAATCAAATAAAGTTGAAAATCTCGACAGTTTCTTGAGATGGGAGAAATGAATGGAAAAGTCGGAAATGATTTTGAAAAAATTAAACAAATACAACATTGAATTATCACTAATTGCCAGCAATTAACAGCCTATAAACGGGAGAGACACAATTGGAGTAGACAGAAGAAAATACAGAAAAACTAGACGAAATATTTGAAGAAAACAAAATAGTAAAGAAACAATAAAATTTATTAAAATTTAAAGAAGTGACATTTAGGAAAGCGAAACAGAAGCGAATGTAATCAGCGAATTGGTACGTATATATTAAGGAGATTCTACCGAGAGGCAGTTTAGCGATCATTGAGTTGAGCTATTATTCACTGTGAGTTGTAATAAGTTCCGAGTATAGATTGGTGAATTTTTTGTGCAATTGTCTTAGCAGAAATCAAATTGATTATAATTATAATAGAAAATAGTTATTGGTAACATTGAGAACCTGTCATTTTTGTTAATATTGTTAATATTTCAATAACAATTAATTTCACCAACAACCCCAACAAAATAAAATATTTATGTACATTTTATGATATTTCGTATTTGAATGAATTTAATTGTTATAATATGTTTGTTCTTTATGGATTAATAAAGCCGCCTTTCAGGATTATATTCCTTAAAACACCGATTTCATTAAATTTTTCCAAAAATAACTTTTTACTGATACCTATCTTTAATACTTACATAATCTCTTATATTAAATCAGCCATGGCCAACCGGTGGCCCGCGAAGCGTTTTGATGTGGCCCGGACACAATTTTAAACATCAAATCAATAATTGTCTTTTTTAGAATTCATATTCGAATTAAGCATGTTTTTAATTTAAAAATTGATTCTAAGTTTGCTTGAATCGTAAAAACGAGTTATATTTATTTAAATGAATTTATTGTGACCCGTGATAGTATTTTTCCGAAAATTTGACCCTTAGATTGATTTGGGTTGGCCACCACTGTATTAAATCATAATAATAAAGAAATATAATAAAGAAATGAGATTTTTGGTAAAAAAAGAGAAGGAAGTGTAATTTATTGAGAAATATTATTTGAGTTTGAAAAAGCTGGGAAGAAAGTACGAAGCATTTTTATTTTCAAAGCCAACAATATAAGGACAAAAATGAAAAAGTACACTTGATATTTGACTTGGTCGGTTGTAATAATATTATCTTATATACTTTTTATTGTCATTATATTTATGGTTTTTTATTGTGAAAAATTTCTTTTTATAATTCGAAGTTAGTTTATTAATTCGTAAATATTTTCCCAATGATTAAAACAAAAGTTATACATTAATCATTTTTTACTAGCAAGTCAATTATTAAAATCTGTTCAATTGAATTTCTTGTTTAATTCCATGGAATTATTAAATGAAAAACTCTAACGACTCTGACACAGGGTGTGGCCACCTTTTTTCTGTGGAACAAACAAAAAATAGAATTTTAAAATAAATTCCATTGTAGAATTTTTTTCATTCAAGAAAATAAAATTGAATTCATCGTGAAATAAATTCCAACTGAACTCTTTTCAATAATTACAACAAAAATAAAACCGAAACGTGCTGTTACCATAGAGACATGTATATCAAATTGTTTTAAACAGGTATTATTAATGAAGGATGCAATTAGTCGCATCAATATGAATTTCTAACGAAATAATCACTCTTCATATTCAAGTACTAAACCAAAAAGGAAAAAAAAACATTCAAAGTTCTATATGGGATATATCTTATAAGAGGATCTATTTGATTGGATGGCACCGTTTTACTAGAATAGCAAACATAATAGAGTTTTGTTGTAAACGTTAAATGTTGATGTCAACACCGAATCTTGTATTATAGACATTGTTTTCTTTTGTCTTTAGTTAGTTCGAGTTTCAATACATCTTTGTTTATGTAAGATTTCATTTCACTGCTTTAGGGAAAACTGAGAATCGATTTCTATGAATAAAATTTTTATGAGTAAATTTTGTTTTAATTAACTCGATATTTTCAATAGTATAGTTTTGATTTATTGATTTTTTAAATTTTATTTTGCGATTGCCTTAATAATATATATATATATATATATATATATATATATATATATATATATATATATATATATATATATATATATATATATATATATATATATATATATATATATGTCTGTGTGTAAGGAGTTAGTAAACCCATATATAAAATTATTTGGTTAAATGGTAGAAGTGAGATCAGTTAGTAGAAATAATTATTTCTGTTAAATTTTTATATTTAAATCCTATATTAAATTATATCATATTATATTAAATTATATTAAATTAAATCAATTAAATGTATGACCAGTAATTACATTAATATTAATGATTATCACGCCTCGGTGTTTAAATACGCTAGTAAACGACACAATTTTAAAGTTGTTATAAAAATTAATGTTTGAAGAAGACTTAAATTTAATTGCGTCTAACAATATATATATATATATATATATATATATATATATATATATATATATATATATATATGATAATTTAACCTTTTTTACATTTCCTTGGATAATAGAACATGGAAAATAGGATTTGGAAGTTTCAATGAAACAACAAATTTATTTACAAAGACAAAAAGTTTATTTCATTTTCTCTTAATTGTTCAATCATTAGGTTTGTCTTTGATGATAATTTAAGCGATAAAACAATTAATTTTATTTCATTTTATTTTTACCGAAATGAAAAAAAAACTTTTTTTAAAAAAACATCAAAACAATCAGGCGATTATAAATTGAAAAGTTAATGTCTTACATTTATCCACTTGATTTCAGTAAAACAGATATTTGATTTTTATTTTTTTTTATAATTAAAAGAAAATTCACGATAGAATATTTTAAATAAATAAATTTTTTCAACAGAAAATAAAAGAGGAAATAATTAGTTTCAACAAAACGTACAAGTTTCTTTTTCGAGCCGTGTCGATGTAGTTCCTTTTGAAATCTCACTAGTATAGAGTCCATGGAAACGATTGAAACGTAAATATGATACTGTTTTAATGTCGTTGTTATGTGTTGTGAAAGTTTTCTTCGTATTGACATAAGATTTATATTAATTCAATTTTTAAATTTGTTTAAATAAACTGATACTAATGTCAATAAAATATGTTCTTGTTTCAATTATGAATGAGAATTTTGAATACATATTGGCAGTTATTATTTATTTTTTTTACATTATACTTATATTGGTTGTCATTTTTGTGACTTTGTCACAATAATTTGGCAAAAATTGTAGCTCTAAATTTTGTTTTAATTTTTGAAATAACTTATTTGAAACTCCAGATAAAATAGTTTAGATCAAAGTTTGGAAAGTTTATAAAAAAGATTTGTTTTATTTTTCACTTTGTTTTTGAGTATTAATTTAATTTACAATAGAAAAAAATATTTAAAAAATTAAAATTTTCAAAATTATTTTTTAATTATATATTTTGAAACAGATTTATATGAACAAATACTTCTGCCATAGTTGTTTTATTAATAAAAAATATTATTTTTTAACAGTTGATATAATAATATTTTTAGAATTTATATATCATTCCAAGTTAATTATATTTAATTTTTATTACATTTAAATAAATTTTTATATATTATATTATATATTGTACTAATTTAATTAACAATAATATTTCTTTAATATTTTATTTATTTTCATTACGACAAAAAAACAAAAATTAATTTTCTATGCAACACAATTTTTGATATTTTTATCAATTGTTATTATTTTTCTAACCAATAGTGATTGCTTAATTGTGATTTTTCTTTTATTTATAATAACTTAATTCTATTGGTTAATAATTTATTTTAATTCAAAATAAAGGTAAGTCGAAAATTAAAGAGAAAAATTTTTAAAAAAACTTTAAAAAACTTTGTTTAATATTTTGAAAAGGGTTGTTATCCAATCAACAATGACTCCCATAATTATCTCAAAAATTGTACAAAAATGCAAAAAAAAATATACAAATATTTGTTTCCACAGTCAATATGGCGCCCTAAGGAGTCATATATATAAGTGGCCTCCGTTGCACAAAGAGTAAAGTGGGAGAAATTTTTTTTTGATTCGGATCATTTTTATTTATTAAACACTCGAATTTCAATGGTCATTTAAGCGCATTACCGAATGAGGGAAAGACCGAAAGAGATTAGAGAAATTAGAAACAATTGATCCTGATTTGATTTTTTTTTAATTGTTCAAATTAATGTTTTATTAGTACAAAAACACGTTTTAGATAAAGCAGACTACAGAGGATTTTAAATGGGTGCGACCTAGTGTATAAATTATAATAAAAATAACGTCATTTGTTTGAATGCATGTGTAAAGTTTGGCAGTCTAATTTTAAAATAAAATTAAAACAAGACTGCATTTTAATTATTAATATTTAATTTAATTATTGATAAAAAACATAATGATAGTATTACTTAATAGTATTACTTTGAATAATAATACTTTCTTTGATTTAGACCACCATGAGAGTTCCATTAACTAACTTCGACACAGACAGCATCAAACTCTATGTAGAAAGAAAGATCAATCGACAAGAGTCTCAATGTACTATGGTGTTGGTTGTTGTGTCCATGGCTTTATTGTTAGACAATATGCTTTATATGGTCATTGTACCTATTGTTCCTCATTATATGGATTACTTAAAGAACAAGGGTAAATCGAACAATGAATCTATGAGTATGATGCATACTGAGGAAGGTAATACCCAAATGGGGTTGTTGTTTGCTTGCAAGGCTATTGTGCAGTTATTAATAAACCCTCTCAGTGGTACTGTGATAGATCGAATCGGATATGATATTCCTATGATGATAGGTTTGATTATAATTTTTGTTTCAACTTCTGCATTTGCATTCGGTCAAACTCTCGAAGTCATGTTTCTGGCTCGAGGATTGCAAGGTGTTGGTTCAGCATTTGCTGACACTTCTGGACTGGCGATGATAGCTGACAGATTTACAGAGGAATCCAGTAGAACGAAAGCCTTAGGGATAGCCTTGGCATTTATTTCATTTGGATCTCTTGTAGCCCCACCATTCGGAGCGGTTTTGTATCAATATTGTGGCAAAGAATTTCCATTTTTCTGTTTGGCATTTATCGCTTTGTTAGATGGATTTTTATTAATGATGATAATGAAACCGGTGAGACTCGAAAGACGAGAAATGAAAGCCGAAGGAAATCTACCGAAAGGAACACCGATTCAAAAACTGTTTATGGATCCTTACATTGCTATTTGTGCTGGTACATTGGCGATTGCTAATGTGTCTTTGGCATTTCTAGAACCGACAATTACATCATGGATGCTGTCGTGGAAATCGGTTCCGTCCGAATCGGCAATCGGTTTGATATGGTTACCGGCTTTCTTTCCTCATGTTGCTGGAGTTTTTCTCACTGTTAAACTAGCTGCCAAATATCCTCAATATCAGTGGTTAATGGCTGGGGTTGGGTTGGCTTTAGAAGGGATCAGTTGTATTTTTATACCGTTTTGCAGTAATTTCGGTTATTTAATGATTCCAATATCGCTTTTGTGTTTTGGGATAGCGCTTGTCGACACTGCAATTCTGCCAACATTGGGATATTTAGTAGACACTCGACATGTGTCCGTGTATGGTTCCGTTTACGCCATCGCGGATATTTCATACTCATTAGCGTATGCTTTAGGACCAATAGTAGCCGGCTCCATTGTTTCAACAATTGGATTTACCAGTCTGAATATAATCGTATTCGTCGTGTCAATAGCCTACTGTCCCGTTCTGTATTTAATGAGAAATATCTACCAATTCGGTATAACGAAACTAGCCACAGATCAAGATCCAGAAATCATTCGACCAAGCAGGAAAAAGAGCTACCTAATTAATGGAACGAGTCTCGAAGCAAAGAATCTGGAGAATATTCACTCTCAGAATCATATTGAACCAAATTCTCACGATTTCCCAGTCGAGCAGGTATCTCTAATAGCTAAAAGTCACGAACAATCCTACAATTCTACATCAAACAATTCTCAGACTTACTCACAGAACAAGTCGTCCCCGAATTTCAGCTCGGAAGAAATAAGGAAAAATCAGTACGGATACTGACTGATTCAATTCCCGTCTTCAATTATTATTATTATTATTATTATTATTATTATTATAGATGTTTTTTATTTTCATTTTTTTCGAATTTTTAATTTTAAGATATTTTTATTAATTGAAAAGAAAAGATAAT
Source organism: Schmidtea polychroa (assembly GCA_959609185.1). Taxonomy (NCBI): domain Eukaryota; kingdom Metazoa; phylum Platyhelminthes; order Tricladida; family Dugesiidae; genus Schmidtea; species Schmidtea polychroa. Next base: position 211,843 of record CAUHTR010007869.1, read on the forward strand.
TATTCTGCCGTGTAAATAGAGATGTATAAAATAGAAAGTTCTGAATCCTTCGTTCATTCATCGGTTGTGATCTTATAAAGAAGTTGATAGATTTAATTTTTTTGTTTAGATTTAGAGTTGCATCTTGTGTATATTTGTATTATGTGCTTATTATGACCCCTAGTGGTGATTATGGTTATCAATTTTATTATTATGATTTATATAATTATTATTATTATTATCATTATTACAATTATTATTATTACGTAATTAGCGAATAAAGATTTTTTCTTCACATTTTTATTAGATTTTTCGGAATAAATTTTAAAACTTAGTTCTTAAAACCTTTTGTTTTATTGTTAATAATTTAATTGATTTATATTTGTTTTAATAAATTAATTAAAAAAATATTTTTAAAAAGATTATATTGTTTTAAATAAATAAACTTTATTTATTCAGAATGGCTCACCCAGTTAGAGAATATGTTCGTAGAATATCTTCACAGAATTTAGAGCAATATCCTGAGTGGGATCTTTCAGTAATTTTATATTAATTATTATTATTATTATTTTAAGCAATTAAATGATAATTTAAGCCTTTTGCTGCGAATAATATATTTAATATAAATGGAAAATATTTCTACTTTAAGATAGTCCTTGTCAATTTCCTGGAATTTAGTTTCTTCTATTTTTAAATGCTTTTTGATCTTCTCTTTTATTTCTTTTTTCTTACTTCTCATTGGTTAAAAATAATATTAAAAGTAATATTTAAGTTTTTATTTTTTGATTTTTTTAAAACCTATTCTCAATAACAAATCAAAACAGATGATTTCATTGATCTCTTCTTTAAATGTTGATTGTTGATCTTTTGTTTATGATGAAAATTGCTTCTTTAAATCTGACATTTTTTGGATGTTTCTATTGGTTAAGATTTCTATTGAAATATTTTTTCTTTCCTTCCTTGGTTGATATTGTTGGAGATGTTAGTATACCGAGGATTTTCCACCAGGATCTAGACGAGATTTGGTGCATAAATATATCTTTACGAGCCTGTTTTCTGTAGAACCCGTATGTTGGAGTATCTACTTCTAATTTAATTTTTAAGTCATGCAGATTGAAAGATTCATCTTCTACCGGATATTCGATTTCAAACTTAATATCTCAGTGAGTCGCATTAAATGTGTGAAATATTTACTCCATTTTTTTTTACTTTTCGTCGTGATAAAGATATAATCTACATATCTTGCATAGAAACCTATGGATTTTATGGTCTAAGTGTTTCGAAATTGAGGATGGCTGTGTCATCTATTTTTCTATTTATACTGAACTTTGGTCCGGAAATTATTATTATTATTATTATTATTATTATTATTATTATTATTATTATTATTATTATTATTATTATTATTATTATTATTATTATTATTATTATTATTATTATTATTATTATTATTATTATTATTATTATTATTATTATTATTATTATTATTATTATTATTATTATTATTAATCTAGAAACCATTGCCAAAATTACCGGTTCCGGATTTGAAACTAACCTTAATGAGATATTTGGATTTAGTGGCACCTGTTGTGACATTGGAAGATTATGAAAAAACTAAACTACTTGTTGAGGAATTCGGTAAACCTAATGGGATTGGAGAAAAATTGCAGGCGAAGTTGTTAGAAAATTCAAAAAGAAAGGAAAATTGGGTAAAATTTAATTTTAGTACCATTATGCAATTTTCAGGTTGCCGATATATGGCTGGAAGACATGTATTTGAAAAATCCTTTGGCTCTTCCGATTAATTCCAGTCCAGGAATGGTGTTTCCCAAGCAGCATTTTCAGAACGAAAAAGAACAATTGAGGTAATTTCTGATGATTGATAATATAATTATATTTCCCATTTCACCAATATTGAAAAATTTGACAGAGTAAATATTCTCCATCAATATTTAAACATTTATTCTATAATTCGTTTAGATTGTTTAAATTGTCGGACTGTACACAACATTTTCGCAAAAAAAATGTTTGATATTTACTTTTATTATTAATTATTGATGAAACATTTCTTTTTCAATAAATTTGAATTATTATTATTATTATTATTATTATTATTATTATTATTATTATTATTATTATTATTATTATTATTATTATTATTATTATTATTATTATTATTATTATTATTATTATTATTATTATTATTATTATTATTATTATTATTATTATTATTATTATTATTATTATTATTATTATTATTATTATTATTATTATAAAATATATTGTAAATTTTATAAATGGCTTTAAGTTAATATCAATGCAATTTGAGATGATTAACCAATGAAATGTTAGAGAAATAAATATATAAAATTAATACTATAAATCATGGATTAATTAATCATTTATTGATATGTAATCAAAAATAATGTTTTATCGGAGCTCTGGAAAATGCTCAATTTTGCACAACCCATCAAATTAATAAAATTCTCCATTGGGTCATTTGATACTATCTCAAAATTGGCAATAATCCCTAGAAATTGTCCATTTTTCATTCTCATATATTTCCCCGGGGAAAAAAGATAATAAAGACGTAAAACCTAATTGGCACTTTGAGTCTATCAAATCGCGAGAACTTGGGTAACATCGGTATTTTGATCATGTAGTCAAGTGAGAAATAATTAACTTATTCTTTCGATGATAACTTTAAAATTATCGCCAGTGTTGCGTTGATTGTCGAGCTGGGCAAGACCGGCTCAGAATATTCTGACGGAAAAAAATTTCTCCCGTGCCCGTAATTGAATAATTAAATTTTTTGTAACATTTCTTGTTATATGTATACATATATATTTATATAGGAATTCTTCCTGGACGAATTTGTTCGGGTGTACCAAATTTCAGACGAGACTCGTAGATTTATTGATTTTTGTCATCGGTAGGGAGGGAGGTAGAAGTAGAGAAGGGGGCTTTTCGAATATTTCAGAACAGTTAATTGATTCGAGTAATTAATTTTCCTCCCTCGAAATTATTACTTCAGAAAGATTTTTATTGATTTGTTGACAATTGAAACAAAAATCTAATAAAATTTGATTTAATTATAATTTTGAGTGGCTAAAATGAGCCCATAGTTTTTTGTTTGAGATTTGGTCAACCGTTTCTTTTCGGCGGTGAGGGTGGGCTGTGATTTAATTATGTGCTAATAAATAAATACTCTATAGTAAAGTTTTCACCGATAAATATTACCAAAACTCTGGTTAATCAAAATAGGAAAGAAAACTTATAATGTATCTTTTTGAGAAGTTTTCAATAAGTTGGTCAATGTATTTATTATCCATGTCTAAGTTTAGTCGCTTTAGCATATGAAAAGAGAAACGGGCTCAAGCAGTTTGGTGAATTTCTTTCATATTCCGTAACTTTTTTTCTCAACTTATTTCTCAAACTTGTGCGTCGTTCATGGTCATAGGTGACATCATCTAATTATTTATTAACCCCTTACGGTCTCACCTGAGTATACCCGGGTAATAAAAAAAGCAAATTTGGTATATCCCGAGATTACTCGGGCAAATTTAATATTAAATATAATGGAGTTCTGCGCTGTCCTTTTCATTTTGTTTACACCACAGTATACTTTTTTACAGTTTACAATAAACCCAGAAAAACTTTCAATCAAGTTGCAATATTTTTAATATTATTTTTTCAAAATTTAATTGTTCACCCGAGTATACTCATTCAAATCCATTGAGAAATTCAGTTGTCAAAAAATATTTCTTTCAGTAAATAATAAAAATTTGGTTGAAATTTTCTCATCACTTACATCCGAATAACTTATTCTTTCATAAAATAAAATAAAAAAATATGGGTTTTTTTAACTTTATAACATAATATTATTTTTTTCATCGCAATTCGAGGACTACCTGTATATAAAATCAAACGTGTAACACTATGTTTTTATTTCATTTGCAAAATATATTAAAGCTAGTTGTGTTTCATTTTTGTCTATAACAACTCATAATTCATATTAGACAATAATTTGACAGGTAAAATGTAAAAGTTTACAGTAACTTAATTTTAATCGTTAACATGACATTTTTATTTCAACGTTATCTATTAGTAAAAATTCCTTAGTTCGCCTTTGGATGTGTTTTTACTTTTTAACATTTCATTTATTTTCAAAACGACAATATATTAAATTTGTTTTCTTATGTAACCGCCTTACTGTGGTTAATAATAATTGATAAAAGCAGTGTCAATATTTATGTTTCACTGTCATCTGAAAATCGACTTTTCTCTATCAAATGATGCCTAATTTATTCAATTTTATCAAATATTTGATTATACAACTATTATACTATTTCAAATATATAAAAAATTATTTAAATTTAACTTATTGATTTTTAAATTTGGTCTAATAATTATTGTTGTAGTAACTAAATTTGGAAACTATTTGTTAAAAATTAAAAAATGGTATTATTATTTTTATTTCTTCGTATTCTCGTTTGATTGTTTATACAGTCCATATTGTTTTTATGTGGTATCAGAAATAATTTTGTTTAAAATTGCACAAAAATAAACCGCATAAAAACAGATACTGAACTAGCTTTTTCAAATTATTTTTGTTTAAATGTACGTTTGTTTTATTTTAGAATAATAATTTCAATGATAAAATGGAAATATATATATATATATAGTAATTTCGAAGTACAGTTGTATTGGTTAATTAATTTATCTCTAATTTGGGTTCCTACAACTTTCAGAGGGGTTCCGCAAAACATTCTATTCATATTAGAGTACATTCAATAAAGGTTGGATTTTTTTTTAAGTTGACTTCATAGAGACCATAATTTTTATTTTCATCGGGTTAAAGTGGACTATTTTTAATTCAAAAACGCACACCTAAAACTTAATTTTTTTTAAAAAATTTAGTAATTAAATTATTAATTTCAGAGACTAAAAGTCCTAAAACTTTAAAAGGTTGAATAAAAATTATTAAGTTATTTCATAGAATGATCTGTAAAATATGAAGGCATCGCCATGCAGCAGATTCCGGCAGCATGACTGTGACAAGTATAAATAACCAAATTTTAATAGCATGAATTAAAAAAAATCATAATAAATAAAAGAACAGTATAAAGAATATTAAGTGATAATAAAAATCTCATGGCAACTCTTTATCACTTATCTGTCAATCAGTGAACAAGAATTTCTAGGAATTACACACTTGAAGAATCAGTTTTGGATCCGATCACAGTCAGAGGAAAATCCCATCGTTAAATACAGTTTGAGGAGAAGTATTTTTCTCTGTTGTTTTTTTATTCACTCGAATATTACGAAGAGAAAATCGCATACTGAGCACTGCTCGTTGACTAGTGGCTCGTTCACGCTAATTTAGACTCAATCAACTGGTCTAGGCCTGTTCACGAATAATTTCATTTAGTCGTGAGGGGGAGCCAAATCGTTACTCTTCCTACCGCATAATCATCGAATTGATAACGAACAACACGGCTGACTTGCTGCTGGATTTCTCGTCAATTATCTTCCAAATTAATTCTCAGCTTTTCTACAACAGTACACTTCAGATAATTTGAATAACTCAATTCATCTTTCTTTCCTTGTAGGTTTTTAATGATTTGCCTTGTTATAAAAATTGAGTTTTTCCCAGATTTTTTTTATCCGAATTATTCTACAACAGCATCGGAGGTTTTCCACGTAATTGTTTTATTTAATAATTTCAAGCCGAATTCTATGATAAATCATAAAGCCAGTAATTAGATTGAAATTTATGAACCATTTAAACAAATAATTTTAGGTTTTATTTAGACTAAATAAATGATTTCAAAACATTATTTTACTTCTCTAGTTATTATTATTATTATTATTATTATTATTATTATTATTATTATTATTATTATTATTATTATTATTATTATTATTATTATTATTATTATTATTATTATTATTATTATTATTATTATTATTATTATTATTATTATTATTATTATTATTATTATTATTATTATTATTATTCTTATTAAAATTATTATTATTATTATTATTATTATTATTATTATTATTATTATTATTATTATTATTATTATTATTATTATTATTATTATAAAAATTATAAATGTTTGAATATTCAGAAAGATACTCAAAAATTAAAAAAGAATTTAATTACGTCTCGAATTTATTGATTTGGGGATATATAAAAAAATATTATTGATAAAAATATTGTTTATATATTTGAATAATTTTCCAATTATATTATATTATGTTATATAAATATAATATCAATATAATATAATATATAAATATAATATAAAATTGAATTGAATTTCAAGTGTAATTATTTCTTATATTGATTTGTAGAAATGGCCTATATCAATCATTTGTATTTGTTTTAATTATATATAATTAAAAACTATAATAATGTCAATTATAAATGTTTGTTTATTAGTATTGTTATAATTTTATAATAAATTAATTAATAAATAAACTGACTTTTTTGATATTATATAGTTATCATTTCCTAATAGTCTGTAACTTCATGAATTTGTTAAAGTTTGTTTTGTTTTATTAAAAATAATATTAAAAATAATTATTATTATTTTAAATTATAAATTTTTAATATTCTTATAATTATAATTATTATTATTATTACTATTACTATTACTATTATTATTATTATTATTATTATTATTATTATTATTATTATTATTATTATTATTATTATTATTATTATTATTATTATTATTATTATTATTATTATTATTATTATTATTATTATTATTATTATTATTATTATTATTATTAATTAAATATTTAGATTTGCAGCAAATTTAATAGCCGGGATCTTGGATTACAAGACAATCATAGATGTGTAAGATTTATTCTATACATAGTTCACTTCTACTGATTCGATATTTCAAACGATTGAAATTAAAACAAAAGTCAAACATTTTAAAACAAAGTCAGATTATTGATTCAGATTATCAGATTTCAATTGGATATTTGATTAGAATTGATTAGCACAGTTTCCAAATAATTCATCAACATTATTTGATGGAAGTCTTTCACTTTATTTTATAATAAAATAAAATCAATACCGAAAAAAAACAATCAAAAATAAATAAATATAAATTTGAAAGAAAAATTGAGAAATTTTGCATGATATGATTCAATGAAATTCTTTATCGATTTGTTTTCATATTTAATTGATTTTCAAGTGTTGATTTTTGAATTTGTAAATCCGTTGCTACTGTGAAATGAGGCTGTTGAAAATTAATAATATATATAAAAAAATCAATATATATATATATATATTATAACTTTTTATACTATTTATTATAATTTTGAAAATTGGACCATCTGTTTGATATTGAAATAATTCATGCATTCGAAATTTTTCCACTTCATTATTTATGATAAAATTTTCAAAATATTTCATAAATTTATTACAAATTGTATTATTGTGAAACTTACAGTTTTTCCTACATTTTCTAGTATAACTATCCCTATGTTGTAAATTCCCGGTAATATCCTGGTGTATGTATATTATCAATATTATTATTACTATTATTATTATTATTATTATTATTATTATTATTATTATTATTATTATTATTATTATTATTATTATTATTATTATTATTATTATTATTATTATTATTATTATTATTATTATTATTATTATTATTATTATTATTATTATTATTATTATTATTATTATTATTATTATTATTATTATTATTATTATTATTATTATTATTATTTTTATAGCTACATTTGTTTGCATGGTTTGATGAAAACAAAAAGTTATCCTTTTGTTGTATATTCCTCAAAACATATTTTATTACAAATAGTTGTACATGTAAATTTATGTTGTATATTCCCTTTATTTAAAATCTCAAATTTATTATCCCAAATATTCCTATAGAATCAGAATTGTTCCTTGTGTTGTATATAATTCCGATCTCATCATATATTTGTAATAGTAAAATTTTACCCTTTTATTGTATATCCATCACCTAACAATTTTATTTATATTCCACTTTATTGTGACTTTTCACTAATGTATATAATGTATAGATTATTCTCATCCTATTATCCTACTGTTGTAAATTCCTATATTAACATTTATCCTATGTTTTTATTGTCCATAATGTCATAATTTTCCCTTTGTTGTATATTCCTTCGATTAATTTAGTGAAAATAATCCATTGTTGTTAAGAATTGCAATTAATTTTATTGTTTTATAAATTGTCACATTTTTGAAATTTTATTTTGTTTAAATTAATTATTTTTAAATTATTGATATCAGTCAAGTAAAAAATTGTGCAGAAGTGAAATGAAATTCCAAAATGCGTTGATAATGAAACGATTTTTTTTAATGTGTCTTCTTTCCTAAGTGACGTTTTTTATTCTAATTTTAATGTATAAATGTCTATTTATTTAAAAGACTACTTTAATCCTATGCTTGCATATTTAACCTTAGACGAGGTCTTCCAGTGGATCGTGCTACTCATAATCGGAAGGGTCAACCATATTGTATGGAACAATATTATAGATTATTCTCATCATACAGATACCCTGGAAATACCAAAGATGAACTGGCAACTAATATCAATAGAGATCCTTTCGACCATGAACACATAATCGTAGTTTGCAATAATCAAGTAATTAATAATGTTTATTATATTTATTTAAAATATTCTTTGTTTAATATAAATCGGAAACGGTACACAATAAAATTCTTAAAAAATAAATAAAGAACGCCACCAATCAAATAATGATCTGATGCGTAAAATGTTATTTTATATATTTATTTATTTATTTATAACATGACAGTTAATCAATAAATTTAATTTAATTAATATTAAAAAAAAATTTATTTTTTGAATTACTTGAAAAGTTTAAAAACAAAGTATTTTTATTGAAACTAAAATGGTCATTGAATAAACGATAAAATATTTGTATTGAAACTGGGATAAATTCTAATGAATTCAGAGTTGTCCTCATTTAATATGCTAATGACAAATTCAAACCAAATAAAATATGAGATAAATGTTTTTTTAATTCTTTTTATTTTCAACCAATCAAAAATATTATTAAGTCACGTGATTTGTAAAAAATGTTTTCATTTTAATCAGAAAGGATAAACTGGTTTTAGCAGATTTAATTTTTCTTCACATTCTACTTTATTTTTTTTTATTTGTCTAGATTCTTCGACCTTATTTGTATTTCTTCCATGTCCATTTCTATATAATTTACAACATTTATATATCTTTTACCATAAAATTACATTACTCATTTTCGTATCTTCAATAAAACTACAATAAGCAGTTAATAAAAATATAAACGTCTAACATTTTTGAAGTTTCATTATAAAATTTATAATCGTAACAAGGAGCAAAGAATGTTATAAAAATACATTATTTATGTATGACATAAATAAAGTTTATTTTTATCAAATTCTAAATATTCTTGTCGTTTACAAAATATCCATTAAAATAGTCGGATGTCTATGTGTGGACGTACATAAAAATATCAGACATTCATGTAATATATGTATGATAAGAACTTTTTTTTAAATACACCTCTGATTTCTTTCCAATTGACATTGTATTTATTAAAAAGCTTGTTTTTTATATCTTTACTGATTCATAGTAAATTTTTTAAAAAAAGACTATATATATAAATCTTTTTAAACAAACTCTCATTAGAATGTATTTAAAAGGAAAAATTATTTTTCATGAATGCGTTACACAGAACAAAAGTGTGGTGCGTAAGTTCCTTACTTAATATAAATATTTATATTACTCTAATATTTTTATAAATATTCCTGGTAGTAAATCTGTAAAATTTAATACTTACATTCACAACTTTAATTCTAATTTAGTTCTGAAGGTAAAATACTAAAGAAATATTATTAATAAAAAATCTTAAATATTATTTAGCTAAAACACTATATGGTAAATCTATATAATATTTTAAGTTTTTTTTTCTCCGCAAAATAAAATTTAATTATTGCAATATGTTTATATATGCAGAATTTAGAATATGTGAAAATTGGTCAAAATGAGATTATACAATTTGACACTATCTAACAAATGAGTTAAACAAAACTAAATGAGTTAAAAAAATTAGAAAATTTCTTTAAAAATTTCTTATTACATTATTTTATTATAAGAAAAGAATTTATACATATATNTCACCAAGTGGTGCTCTCCGTTCAACAACGGCTAGAAAATGAGGTAATAAATACATGATAATTACTTTTCCATTAACAATTTTCAGCTGGAGAATTTCTTGTCTTCATCAACAATTTGCGATTTTTGTAACAATTATTATTACTATCATACTGTCTATGCGTTACACTAATGCAAGTTGCAATCCGGAGTGAAGTATCGAATATAGAATAAGTAAATTGGATAAATTATATTTAATATATTCCGAGTCATTCAAATGGGATAAGTATATGTAAAAATAAAAGTATAGGAGTATATTTTGCAATATCTGATATGTAAATGTTTACTGCCTTTCCATAGCGGATACCTGTAAAAACTAACAAATTAAGACTATAAGATGCAAGTACGCAGCATTCTTCAACATTTATTTCTATACAAAAGATTCAAATGATTAATAATATTTATTTCAATAAATCTATTGTAAATTTAATAAAATTTTAAACAAATATTGAAATTAAGACATAAAATTAAATCAACTGAGGTGTGAAAAAATGTTTTATTATTTATTTATTAAAATTATTTAAAAACTACAAATGATAAAAAACATTTTATAATTGTTTTAAAAATATTTCAATTTACTTTTTTGTGGTATTGAATGTACTAAATTACGTAGTACTCGGGAATGGTGTTCCAGGAATATTAGGCATATTTTAATGTCATCGTAGGCCCTAGGTAATATAGTACATTCATTGGCCCCAGGCTCGCAACCGCCCCAATTCATTCATATATGGGTACTTCTTCTTGAAGCTATGTTTAATCATGATTCATAAACGCACTTAGTTTTGATTTAAATCTTAATCAAGGTTTTATAATGTTGATTGCTATGATGCAGTATTTCTAGTTTTCAGATTTTTCATCAATATGATACTATGTCAGCTCTTAGCAAATATTCACTGTGTGTTTTACATAATCCTTGGGCGAGTAAAGACGATGTAATCATACACAATATTACACAATCACTCGGTTTATATACCATACTATTATGTAACCAGCTGGTTTTACCTTGAAAAAAACATTCCTGGCAGTAAATAAATACACAATGACACTGGACATATTTCTATGTCGTTGGCTGTATGATTACTTATAACTAAAACAGAGTGTTTGCAGAGGCCTCCGACAGACATTCCCCACGATATCTGTCATCAAAAACTCTATATAAATAATATTGAAATATAAAAATTAAATTGTTACTTTCAGTTCTTCTGTGATTGTTCGTTATCATAGATAGATTTATCTAAAATTAAATAAGTTAATTTCAAAATAAAAGTTTAATACTTAAAATTTGGTTAAATTACATATTTATAAAAATTAAATTAATAAAGGACATTAGGTAATTTCTTACAAATTAAAATATTTTATCATATGAGCACATTATTTTTGATACAATTTTTGATTATGGCGACACTAGTTGGTATGACAGTGACAATGCATATTTTTTTTATTAGTTGCCATTTGGCTTTTATATATATAACCTAAGAATTTGAAAAAATTTCTAATATAAAAAAAGGTTTCAGGAATACCTAAGTTAAAAAGTAAATTGCATTAGTTTAAACTGTCACAAAATTTTACACTTAAAATTTTTTCATAGTTGTGAACAATATTCTTCTCTGTATTTTTCTAAAATTAAATTCAAATTAATATTTGAAATTTTTTTAATAATTTCTTTATATTTATACATACGCTTGCCAACTCTTCCGTTTTTGCCGGGAGTCTCCCGGTTAACTATGACCCGGGAGATATAAATCTCTTGTCTTTCCGTTTTTACAATATTTTACAATTTTTCAAGAAAAAAGTGAGTTTTTGAAGTTTTAACTTTTATTTTATTTTTTTAAAATAATGATAGTCAAGATTTGTTTTTGCTCACAGTCATCAGAAGTTTAAGTTGTTTGTTCACTGGGAGCGATTTTATGTTTTTCTTCTTACCCACGTTATTAGTCTGTCACTGTCAGGTTTTTTCACGTTTAAAATGTAAAATGTAATATGTAAAAATAATTGTTTTGTTTAAATCTTTATGGTATTAGTCATCATATAGTTAAAATTACTAACATATGCAAACCAAAAAAATGAAAAAACGTCTGTTATATTATTTCTTAAGCGTTATACTGTTCGCAATTTTATAATCTCCCGGGTTCGAGGTTGTAGTAGTTGGCAACCCTATTTATACAATATAATTAATTACATAAAAGTTTCTCTTAAAATTAATTTATAAAAATAATTTATTAATTTTATTTTATTTACATTATGTTAAAATAATTGTTATTAAACAATTACCTGCATTTAAAATTTTCTTCAATGACATCCTTCAATAACTTCAGTTTTTTTTAAATAAATATTAAAAGTTATTAATATAAAATTATTACTTTAAAATTATTTAGATATCATAAAATATACCTTTTCCTTAAATTTTCAAATTATCATTAACCTTAAACATGAAATTATTTATTTGAAATAATAAAACAAAAATACTTACTTTAAATTTTAAATTAATTTTATAACTTAAAATTTATCTCAAAATAAATTTAATAATTAAAATTTACTCTAACTTTTAATTTAAGAATTATATTAACTTAACACATTGACGGACAGATGGAAAATTATATATGGCTATATGACGGCTATAGACGCAAGTGTCCGTCAACGTGTTAAAATTTATTTTAATATTACTTAAAATTTAACTTAAAACTTGATTTACTTGAATCCTAACATATATTTAAGATTTTAATTAAATAAATTTTTAAAATTTGATTTATTGATTAATAAACAATCTTTGTAATTGTAAAAATATTTATTAAAAATATAAATCTAAATACATTTTTTTATTTAACTAATTTTAAATAAACAACCAATAAACAGTAAATAATTTCAAATTAAAAATAAAAATCTTTAAGCGAGAGTTTCATCTTAAATTAAAATTAATAAATTAAAGTAAATTAATCAAAATAATTATTTGAAATTTGTACATATTATAAAGTATTGATAGACAATTTTTGCATTAATGTCAAATTACAAATAGATCGGTTGTTTGAATATTGGAAAACAAATCGAATGGATTGGAATTTAGTTTAACAAATAATGTAATATTTGATATGGAAAAATCCTTATACATTTTTATTATAAATTACAGCTCGTTACAGAATTATGTTATTATATTATATTTAGTAATTCTCTACAATATTGTATTTTACTTTAGTATATACATAATTTTTCTTTAAATTCAATTTAGACACATTTTTTTAAATATTTTCTTTATCTTCATTTCTTTTCTATATATAGATTTATACTTTGTTTTGTTTGAATAAAAAGAAAATTGCTGTAAGAAAGAAAATTGCTGTAACGAAAAATTGTGCTTAATATATGAACTTGAAAAGTAAAAATCAAATGATATTTTTAAATATTTTGAATTTTGATTCAAATGGTGTTTGAAAATATTTTTTAGAATTAAAATTAATAATAAATATATATTTAAATTATTTATTAAGTTTAATTCTTTTAAATTTCTTTTTAAAACTAATGACAATTTTTGATTTTTATATTTTGTATTCCTATTTGACGAAGTTCTCACCAGCAAAAGTTTCAAACTTCATCAATGAATATCCCTCATCTTTGTAATTGTAAAAATATTTATTAAAAATAAAAATCTAATAAAATTTTTTTTATTTAACTAATTTTAAATAAACAACCAATGAGCGAGTAAGAAAACCAGCGACAATAAAAATTGGAAACAATCAGATTTTTAACCAGATTAATTTTGACAAAAACATTTATTTCACTTTTGTTTGTATAAGCAATAATAAAATGCATATTCCAAATGTGAAAACTCCATTTTTTTCTACAAATAAAATCGATGAGATTTGATAGAAATCAATGAAATAACTTCAGCTGCAATTTAATCAATGTCTTCACTTTAATTAAAACAATTACAAGAAATAATTTAATTTACGAACTGATGCTGAAAATCGATAATGTAGAAAAGTTAATATTTTTTATTCTTTGAAATTTTCTGATTTTAATATATCAAAATTTTATTTATTATTATTATTATTATTATTATTATTATTATTATTATTATTATTATTATTATTATTATTATTATTATTATTATTATTATTATTATTATTATTATTATTATTATTATTATTATTATTATTATTATTATTATTATTATTATTATTATTATTATTATTATTATTATTATTATTATTATTATTATTATTATTATTATTATTATTATTATTATTATTATTATTATTATTATTGTTATTATTATTCAAAATATGTCGGAATTTTTTAACAAAATGCATTCGAAAATTTGCAAATTTACTAGCTATTGTAACTTATTTAAACTACTTCGTTTTTTTATGCTATTAAAACAAATCGCAATAATAAAAATATTTAAATTTCTATTTAAGTGTAAGCGAGTTTTGGAAAAGAAAACAAAATGACAGTTAACAGTTTTCTAATGAAAAACTTAGCATGTTCGAATTGACAATGACAAAATTAACAGTTTCACCTGTAGCAAAATCGCATTCATTGCTGCGTCTCTCGACTCGCTCAGTAAAACCTAGAATTCCAGCTTCTCCTTTCTCTGTCATTGTGAGTCTCGTCGACAAGTGTTGTTTCTTCGGGATAAATGTTTCCGGTTGTGAAATCGTTTATCAGAATTTTTTACCGATTTTTTTAGATATTAGAAATAAATTTATTTTGTTTTAATCGCATATTTAGGAAATATTATTTATTTTTAATTTAAATTAGTTTTGAAATTCCTTATTGACAATGGAAGGATTTTTCTTAGTGTCGTGAAAACCAAATGGAAATTTTATTTCATATTGATTGAAAATTTTGATATTTCAATTGTTTTAACATTTAATCATTTTTCTTTTGTTAATTGCCATTGAAAATACATAAAAAAATTCTCCATCTTTAAATTTTTGAATACTCTTTGTTTAGATTAAACAATTATCTTAATTCTTCAGAAAATATGTCTCATTCGATAATATGCCAAAAAACATTATTATTATTATTATTTTTATTATTATTATTATTATTATTATTATTATTATTATTTTTATTTTTATTATTTTTATTTAAATTTATCATTTTAATTTATCCAATCTATAAAATAAAATATGTGAAATAATTCACAAAAATTAAAACAAAATTATTAGAAAAGATGAATGGTAAATTATTTTAGAAAAATTTTCATTATAAAAAAGCTATAAATATTTTTCAAATAATAATAAATAATTTCATTTTTGAAGTAAAAATATATAAAACTTTCAGAAAAAACTAAAAACGATATTAAAAAATAAATCTATAATTATTTATTATAATTTCTCAAACTGATTGTCAAATTTCAGTTTTTCGTATTGGAAATAACAACGTCAGCCGAGAGACCGAGTGAAAAAGATCTCTACAACCAACTAAGACGTATTGTTAGATTAGCAGACTCTGAAAAAACAGAGGAAGTCGTTGGCATTTTAACTGCTCTTCCTCGCAGAAAATGGGCTGATGTCAGGCAACACCTGTTGCTCGGTTAGTAAGACAAACTTTTGATTTTTTATTTAATCTTAAAAATATTTTCAAGACATAGAGATGCCTTTCTTTTTAAGTGGATTTTTTTATTTTTTTTTGTTTTTATTAAATGTCTCTTATTCTTTCTTAGATTTGACAAATAAGAAAAGTATGGAGATGATTGAAAAGAGTATATTTATCTTATGTATTGATAAACCGGTCCCCGTCACTTTTAATCACCCAGAAAGTGTTGAACTCACTAAAGCAGGAATCAGAGATAACGTTAACTGCGCCCTACAATTACTCCATGGAATGGGATCGGAGTACAATGGGGCTAACAGATGGTACGACAAAACAATGCAAGTAAGTGAATTAAACTTAATAATAATAATAATAATAATAATAATAATAATAATAATAATAATAATAATAATAATAATAATAATAATAATAATAATAATAATAATAATAATAATAATAATAATAATAATAATAATAATAATAATAATAATAATAATAATAATAATAATAATAATAATAATAATAATAATAATAATAATAATAATATTAATAATAATAAAAACAATAATAATAATAATAATAATAATAATAATAATAATAATGATAATAATAATAATAATAATAATAATAATAATAATAATAATAATAATAATAATAATAATAATAATAATAATAATAATAATAATAAACAATTAAATCAAAATGTTTATGTTGCGAAGTATATATTTAATAAAATGAAAGAATTTTCAACTATAAAAATAGTCATTCTTATTTTCCTGAAATTTAATTGCTTCAATTTTCAAATGCTTTTGATTTTCTCATTCGCTTCCTTTTTTTCTACTTATTGATTCAATTTATAAACGCAGTTTAAAATTTTTATATTTTTATTTTTATTCCTATTGATTTCTAAAAGTTTACTGCCTAAATATGGATCTAGTATTTTATATTGTTTTTAAATTATTTTTTTTAAAGAAAGTATTCTCAAACTCAATAACAACTATTCATACTGATGATTTTATTGATCTCTTCTTTAGCGTTATTTTTGGCCACCTGTTTCTGATGAGAATTGCCTCTTTAAATTTGACATTTTTCTTTTAGATGTTGCCATTGGCTAAGATTTCAATCAAAGTATTATTTTATATAATTATGTTTAAAAATATTTTAAATTGCGTATATAAATAGTTATTAAAAGGATTTTTAAAAAAGTGTTTAATGTCGCAGTAATGGCTTGTGGGATTAGCAATTAAATTAAATTAAATTCGAAATTCTATTTTTACATTATTTGTGATTTTTATAATTATTATATTCTTTATCATTTTAGATTTTTTACTTAAAAATGAAAATTAATATAGTTTTAGGATTGTATTTAATTCATTAGTAATTCATTTGGTAAAAGGAAACTTGATAGATTTGAAAAGAAAATACTATTAATTAAAACAAAGAAAACAATTTCTTTAAATATTTTCTATTTGAATCAGAAAATCTGTTAGGAAAAACTTTCAACTGCAAAATCGAGCAGTTTTAAAATCTTTGAATAAATCTCCAAAATCTAACGAAAAAATTCTCTTAGTGGCGCCTCAGATTTTTCCCTCACAGGAATGGGAGTTGTGACTTAGAATATGGGAGATAGTTAATAGTCATTCGATAAAATTTATCGCATCAAAATTCGACAGTGAAGTTGAGTTGTCTTAATTGTTGTCTTGAATAGTTGATAATACGCTTCTTCATGAGGCAATTTGATAGCCTCTTTGATCTTTGCCAGCTTGTTCAAGAGCTCAAGTTATCAAATTTCGATTCTCCCAAGAGAAATCAACCACTGACTTGTTTAACTCAGCCATTCTGTTGGAGTATTATAACCCTAATTAATCCACTATCGAAATTACCCAAAGGTGGTTCAGTCCATCAGGAAAATAGATGGTTTATTCTTACTCTTTATTCCCCCTCTCTCATTCACTCACTCACTTTCTTTCTCTCTCGATTTCATTTTTTCAAACTAATTAAAATATGGTAGCAATAATGATGCTCGAAATATATTTACATATTTAAACAATTTAATTTGAGCTTCTGCTAAACATTATTGATTTTTGTCTATTTTGTTTTATTATTATTATATTATTTATTTTTAAAAATCATATTTATTGAAATATGAATAAAATAATAATTAATGTTCCTTTCGATATTTCTAATGAATCTTTATTTAATAATATACATTTTATCCTATTTTGTTTGAATTTATTTTTTTACAATTTTGGATAATAATAATGATTTTCTAAAAGAAAATAAAATTTAAGCAATTATCCAAATATACAAAATGTTATATATATGTATATATATATATATATATATATATATATATATATATATATATATATATATATATATATATATATATATATATATATATATATATATATATATATATATATATATATATATATATATATATATATATATATATATATATATATATATATATATATATATATATATATATATATATATATATATATATATATATATATATATATATATATATATATATATATATAAATGTATCTAAATAGTGTAAATCTAAATAGACTATAATGTATTACGTTCAATTTTAGAAATAAGTAGTTATTATTAATAATAATAATAATAAAATAATAATAATAATAATATAAAACAATAAAATGATAATTTAAGCCTTTTTCTGCAAATATATTTATTTATATTTTGCAGCAAAAGGCTTAAATTATCATTTTATTGTTTTAAATAATAAATGCTGCTACCAAGCAATCATCATTTTAATAATAATAATAATAATAATAATAATAATAATAATAATAATAATAATAATAATAATAATAATAATAATAATAATAATAATAATAATAATAATAATAATAATAATAATAATAATAATAATAATAATAATAATAATGGTGTAAAATATTTTTTACGGATGTCTAACATTAAAATAATATAAACATTACAAGCTTTGTGATACCCAGTGCAAATCCCAATAGTAGACTAGTTTCGAGCTTTTGGCTCTCATCAGTACTATGCAGGAGACGAGAAGATTTCTCTTAGCGCCAGGTAAGTATACAGTATTGCTGATTCAACTCTATTGCATATTTTCCCTGGTACACTGGAAATAACATCACTTGCAAATTAGCTAAATCACAGATAAAATATCTTTGCGTCTCCTGCATAGTACTGCTGAGAACCTAAAGCCCGAAACTAGTCTACTTTTGGGATTTGCATTGGGTATCACGAAGCTTGTAATGTTTATATAATAATAATAATAATAATAATAATAATAATAATAATAATAATAATAATAATAATAATAATAATAATAAAACAATAAAATGATAATTTAAGCCTTTTGCTGCAAATAATGTATTTAATGAAAGAATTTTCGACTATACGATAGTCCCTGTCAATCACCTGGAATTTAGCAATGTTCTTCTTCAAAATACCCTTCAATCTTTCTTTTATTTCCTTTCTCTTAATTCTCATTGGTTGTAAATATAATGAATTGTTTTACTAAAAACTTTTAAAATTTTTTTTATAATTTTTACATTTAAAATTTCAAAATGACACAAACTAAAATTTTTTAAATTTTTTACAGCTTCTATAATTAGCTTCTAGAAGCCTAATAAATATTTGAAATATTTTAAATAAAGCCTCCAATAACTACTTATATATGCTATTTAAATATTTCAATAAATGTGTCAATTTTGATTTTCAAACCCTATTTTTTAAAATTTTTTTTCTATATTATTCTAATTATTACTTTTTAATTTATTCTTATTTTTTTTTAATTTCTTTGTATATTGTCAGTTATTCTCAAAGTCAATGACAACAGATCAAATTCATGATTTCATTGATTTCTTCTTTAGTGTTGATCTTTGGCTGTCTGTTTATTATGAGAATTGCTTCTTTGATTCTGACATTTTTCTTTTGGATGTTTCCATTAGCTATGATTTCTATTGAAATATTTTTTCTTTCCTCTGTTGGCTGACACTGCCGGAGATGTCTGCCCAACGAGGATGTTCCACCAGGATCTAGATGTTCTTTAACTCTTTGGTGCAATGTCCTGAGGGTACTTCCAATGTAGATTTCATTGCATACATTGCACGTGATGCAATAGACGATGTTTTTTCTAAAGCACATATCTTTCGGTGTCTGGCAGTTTT